>PVJO010005975.1:0-92989 GCA_004026905.1 Hystrix cristata
AAGTTATTATTCCCAGTAGCTCAGATGATGATTGAAGATTTAAAAATGATCCTACCCGAAATGAAGGTACTATTGAGCATATACAATCTTAAAATGAATTTAGATGCTGATATTTGGTATTTGCCTTTATAGAAATTGATTTAGGAGATAAACCTCAGAAAGAATCAATATTCTGTACATAAATTTTCTTTTCAAAGCTATTTTCTGTTCCTTTACATGAAGATTCCATTTAAGATAAAAATTTTTAAAGAATAAAGTCTTGTATTATAGATCCTCCATTGAATTTAAGTAAATTCTGATTCACAGAGAGTCCATAAAACAGCATTTATTTGGGCCTTAAGCATTATAAAATTGCCTATAAACCACAGGAGAGTTAATCTCCTTCGATTCAGTCTGTGAAATTGTTAATGTGAATTGAATGTAACAAAATCTGACTTAAAAGACTGAAATTGTTTATAAATAACTTGAAATGTAATTTCAATTTTTCTGATGTCAAAGTGTTTGGAAGAAAGAAATTGCCATTCAATATTTGAAATAAAAACCTATTCATCTCTTGCTCAGCAATGGAGAGTGTTTAAACCATGCAGTATCTCTGCAGAGAACACTGCCAATTGGGCATGTAGGTTTGGGGGATTAATCAGAATTTGGTAGGCTTTTAGAAGCAAGAGTGTTTAGGTATTGGATGACTTTCAGCCTCTATAGCTGCCACACTCAGACATATGGGACGGTCTATAGTAGACTGTTACAGGTTTCACTGGTTAATTGGGAATGATTTAAAATCAGCTTTGATATTTGTTGTTATTAAGGACAAATTATAACATAGTTCTGTAAGAGAATAACATTTTCCAGTACAACAACAAAAAAATGAATGTAACTTTGAACAATGAGAAATGCAGATTTTCCATCTCCATTGTCTGGTATGCTACCTGATAATAGTAGTAAAAAAAAGAAAAAAAGAAATTCCAAGATAATCATGCACATATGAAGATAATAAAACTTCCGCGTGGGAGCCAAGTGCTATCAGTGATAATTTAAAATCAATCCAAAGTAAGCAAATTTAATTTGCCACCTTTTTAAAGAGATGGAAAAATTCTCTGCCTATTTTATTCATATTAGCAATAATATTGCATTGTTGTGGTTTTGCTGTGCATTAAATACAATAATTCTTTTATTATACCCATCAAGCCCAATTGTGTAGAAGAAACAAAACACAAAAATTTACTTTTTTATATGATGCATGAAAAACTAATTCAAATTTTATGCAATCTTTTACTAGGACTAAACTTTTTTTTCTTATGAGATCCTCTATTTGAATTTATTAAATATTTTGGATATGGAATACTAATATATCCTATCTACTTATATTCAAAACTTAACTGCTGTGCTAAAAGTAGCTAAAGGACATTATGTTAGAGATGGAGAGGGGAAAAGACGCTAAATTTTGTTGAACTCATGGTATTTTTCCAGGATCTGCTCTCTGTAATCAATTTATTTTCTCATATTATCTATCTTACTTTTCACAGTAGCTGCCTTATTTCTGTTATAAAAGATATGAGACATAAATAAAGAAAACTTTCTTGTTGGACATTTTCTTGATATTCAATCAATTTCTATGGTCAAAAAATAAACCGAAGGATCTGGCAATCAAATTCATCCTCGCCAAACATCTAAGCCCATCGGACCTCAGTGGTAAAATAAAATTAACACATTTCCTCCATTTATCTTTATTGGACATTAATCTACTTGATGAATTAACCTATACTGTGACTATCCCAAATGTTTAACTATGGGACTTTCAATTTGTTCTTTATCTTTTATACGACTTGGGGGAGAACAACTGGATTTTCCAAGTGGATTTTGTTGCATGTGACTCTATTACACTCTTCAGCAAGTATTATTTACGGAATTTCCCATTGCCCTGCAAATTGAGCTATATACCATCCACATCGAAGTGCTTGCCCAGGAGGAACTCAAGTAGGGCAGCTCTAATAGTCTATTTTGTTTCTTAAAGTGTAGGCATTCAGCTTATTGGAAGGTACGTGATAAAACAATGTTTCCTCCTTTTCAGTAAATGATGCCACATTTCTTGTTGTTTTCCAATTTTCTGGTTCTCTGTAGCACTCGGTTACTCTCGAGCTACAATTGTGAATGTACTGGGAAGTTCATTAGTCAATTCCCTCAACACCCAAGGATCCATTTTATTTGGTCCTGCTGGTTTATGTATGTTCACATTTTATAAAAAGTATTCCCTGGTGAGTATTAGTCAGTAGTTATTTTTTCATTTCTTTCCAATTCTGTAAACTTAATTTTCTTTGCCAGAGTTACTTTCTTAGGTTGTTACACCATCTCCAGTTTTTATTTTCTTCTTCTCATCTGCAAAACATGGGTTTTAAAAGGATAGTTAATTTTCTTATTGCAGCAGAAAAACGGCTTATTGCTATATCATTGTTTTTGCTGTTAGAATCTATGATTTCTATTATGAATTTGGATTATATTATAGTAAATGCTCCATTTCCCCTAATCTTAGATTCTACTTCATTTATTTCCTCTATCTTTATACTTTTTTTTATTAGTTACATACATTGGCATTTACCCGTCTGTTGATTAGCATATTCCAAATTAGGATATTCCAACTCCCAGTTATATTTAAACTCTCTACTAAACTGCTTGATAGAAATGACATCCATAAATAGGGAAAGACCAGTGCTGTACATGATGTAGTTGTGTGTGCGTATGTGTGTGTGTGTGTGTCTGTGTGTGTACAAAAGGGACGTAAACCATGATCAGACTTTCTGTTACCTAAGTCCAAATCTAGATGCTTAAGTATATAGTTCATGAATAATGCCCTTAAATATAAAGCATGTTTCAACTTTCATTTTAGAGCATTTTCAAAAATACTCTGTTTAGCAAAGGGAGAGGAGATAACAGTCATGACAGCTTTCTCAGCCAGAGGTATGCACGCTTCTGCTAAACTGTGTTTCTGGCATGCACTCTGACCACTGAGCTAAATCTCCAGCCGCCCTCATATATCAACAATTACATTCCTTTGAAAAAAATTGGGGGGAGCTAGTCAAAGTCAATTGTATCTGTGATTCGGACAAATGACTGGGCACTTATTTCAGGTTCCAAAGAAGTGTATATAGGTAGCTAGTTTTTTAATGTTAAATGTCTTTTGACAATTACTTAGCTCTTAATCTGTTGCCTCTGTTTTCTTCACCTGTAATGCTATAATATTTGCTTTGAAAACAAAATTACATTCTTCCTGGGTTTCCTTTTGTGAATTTTATCAGTAGTAAGGTGTCCAAGTGTTTGCCACAACACTGAATACATGGCAGAATAACAGCTGACATGAACTGAGCAACAAACATCCCATGGTACTGTATTTGCTTCAGTTGGATACCACAGGAAAGTGCTTGTCAGCAGAGAACATTTCAACATGGGGTATCAACTGTCATCGACAAGCATTTACAGTAGGGTCTATATACCATTTTAGAGACAAATAGTATCATAAGTATATGTAAAATATGAAGTTATTAAATGTAATATGTATATCTTTATTCATAGATTTCAACCCAGGCTTCTTTGGTACCTGACCTATATCATTGACTCATATATATCATCTCCCTTAATTATTATGATTATGTTGAAAATGCGGAAACATAGTAGAACAAAATACAGTAAAGCAGAGTGTATTAGCATTGTCCATGCGTGACTTGTCAAAGAATAAGAAAGAGCTTTTGGGGGACTGGGATTGTAACAAATGCTGCATGGTACAGTACTTGCCCACCTGTACAAAGTGTTTACAGTTCCCAACATCACAAAAAAAGGAAGAAAGGAAGGCTAGGCTTCTGGGATATTTATAACATTATTACAAACATAAAGATAGCTTTTCATCACTACTCAGGAAAACTAAAATTGGAGTAGTCAGATAAGTACACGGTTTGAGAAAAAGAGACAGTGCATCAGTTCTTAAGTCCTGAAGTAAGAAGAAAGAGACCACTGAAAAGAAAATTATCAAAGATTTCATACAAGATAGTGATCCAGAGTAAAAGTATAGTCAAAGTTTCTACCATATTCCAAATGGTAATAAAAAAAGGCTACATCTAGATATATCATTTTGAAAACCAAAGCTACTAGAACATAATATAAGCAATCAGACAAGGAAAAAATTAGCAATCACTGAAACAAAATCAGTGAAATAACCAAACCCAAATACAGCCTAGAAAAGAAAAAGAATTAGCTAACATAAATACATCACTAACATAAACATATCATCAGTAACACCAGATGCTAGTGGCCAATAGAATAATCCTCTCAAAATGTCATAGAAAATTTACAATCAACATTGAATTCTACATCCAACCAAAATTTTCACTCAAGTGTGAAGGTATAATGAATATATTTGAAAGATATTTGATAACTCTGGATACCTCACATAAATTTAAAAATTACTCAGTTTGTCTGGAAATTATTATATATCAACCACATTCTTGATTTAAAGTACATGGCTATGATGTGTATTTTTATTTTTATTTAAATTTTAGTTGATTTTTGTATACTTTAACCCTAATAACATTTCTCCCTACATTGTGTATTTAAATACCACGTCTGTTACAATTTTAATATGTCTCTTTCTTAGCAATCTTGTGTTATTTTATATACATGTGTTTACTATTTGGACCATTATTTAGTGATTAGGCTTTTACATAGGTAACATAATGGTGTTCGTTTTAGTCTTCTTTTTAATACCTTGACTCAAAAGCTTTTTGAGATTTTTTTTTCCACGATGGTATACAGAAATCTAATTTGTTTTTAAAATTTCTTACTTCATTCTTTATATATGGCACAAGATACAGGTATGAAACCAGAGAAGTTCAGTTTTACGATGCGGGCAGCATGGTGATTTTGTGCAAAAAAGAATAATCTTTTCAATAAATAATGCTGGATCAACTAGATAGTAATACAGTATTGGAAAGAAATAAGGGTGCATCAATTACATATTAATATATGTCTACATTATCCTCTACAGAAAATCAATTAAAATAGATTACAGCCTTAGTGTGAATAGCAGCACAAGACTTCTAAGAAAAAAAGTAGTTAATCTTTAAAAGCTTTGGGAAGGCAAAGATTATACATGTCACATACGAATAACACAAATCATTAAAAAATGATGATTTAGACTTAATTAAAATTCAGAAAACTGAATGAACTGAACTGTACCTCCCTCATGTTCACATGCTGAAGTCCTAACTCCTATATGCCTGGGCTTGGAGGCAGAATGGAGGAGGTAACTAAGGCTAGTTGAGGTCATAAGGACGAAGCTCCAGTCTGGTAGGATCAGTGTCCTGCTAAGAGGCAGACTGAGGATTTGTGCTGAGGTAGAGACAGCTGCCATTTCCAAGCTACAAGAAAGGACTGATCAAAAACCAGCCATGCAGCACTTAGATCTTGGACTTCAAGCCTCAAGAATTGTGAGAAAATAAATTTCTGTTGTTTAAGCCACTCGGTCTTTGGTATTCTGTTTTGAGGGCCCAAGCAGACCCGTACTGTCATTACTAAACAAATGAACAAACAACAACAACAAAACCCCTCATATTCAGAATGTAAAAAGAACTTCGACAAGTTAAAAAGTAAAAGGTTGACAACCTCATTTAAAATGGCCAATGAAATGATTTGGACAGTTCATTAAACAGTTCAAATAACCAGTACATGTATGAAAAGATACCTAGGTTTACATAGCTATCAGGAAAATTCAAATGAAAACAACTGATATAATATTTCGCGTCCGTTAGAAAGGCTAAAATTAAAAACACTGCCAATAGTAAATATTACCCAGTGTGTGGGAAAACTGATATTCTCACGCACTGCTAATAGAATTATAAAATGGTTCAGTAATTTTAATAACAGTTTAGCAATATCCATTAAGGTAAGGTAAACATAGCTAATTTATACACTGTCAGTTCTACTCTTGCGTGTATCCCTATGTCTTCAGAAGGGCACATGTGAGAAACAGCTTTATTCATAATAATCAAATACTAGAAATAATTTAAAGGTTCATCAAAATGAGTGGATATTTCGCAGTTTTTGAACAATGGAATAATGTGGATAAAAAGAACCAACTACAGTTACAAGTAACAAAATAATGTATGTCACGTCCATAAAATAATACGTGAAAGTAGCTAGACAGTGCATGCTGCAGGCTTTTATCTCTCTGAGATTCCAGAACAGATAGATAATCTACAGTGATAAGGAGGAAAATATCTTCTATCTAATAGGGAGACTCAAAGAAAATGATCTATATTTGATGAAACTAGAAGTAGGTTTTATGTATATAAAGTTATATAATTGTGCAGTATAATCATTAAATGTAGTGAACACACAACTGAAAAAAAAACCTTTAACTACCATATATGTGAGCCAAATTCTAATTTGGCAGAGCAGGAGTGGATTACATAATTTCTAAAATGAATTAATCAATTACCTTGGCACAACAGAACTTAGAGATGTAGAGGTAATTATCAGAAGAAATTAGGAGAGAGAAGATAAAGAGCTAAAATTTTATTAATCTTTGGAGCAGGACTGTGGATGAAAAAAGTTTTTCTTTAACATTATTTAATTGATAGCTTTAAATAATGCACTTTTTGATTATTGAAAGCTATTTATATAGTTTCTTATCAACAATTGTTGTTCATAAGTAACATAAATGGTAAAATTATGAGCAGGCAATTGAGCAATAACTATTTGAATTAAAACCTAGATACACTTTAACCCAGAAATTCCACTAACGAATTTCTCAGACATATATTTTTGCACTAGAATATGGTGATGTAAGTAATGCGTTGCAGAGTTACAGTAAAGGACATTAACATTCTTCAGTAGAAACTGCATAAGTGGTTTTGCTACAGCCATGCATTGGATTATTCTATTTTATTTTAATCTCTTTATAGTGTTTTGGAGCATCTAAAGATACATTGTTATCACATTAAGTGAGGCAAGTTGCAGAGCATTATTATATTATTATTACAGTTTGCTTTAATGTGCATAACATAGGTTTATTTTGAATATACACATGTCTACACAGGAAAAGATGCAAAAGCATTTTTTTGAAAAATTGAAAAATAAAAATAATTGTTAATTGTGCTTCAGGCATGACACTGTGGGAAAGTTGGAGGGAATTTGGGTGGGGTGGATTTATTTCCTTCTTTATTACTCATATTCTAATTCTGAAATGAGTTATACTTCTAATTAAGTAATATATGAAAACAATTTAAAGGTTACCTAGGTACTCATGTGTTACTCAGCTTCCTGTGGGTGGTAGGTGCTCACTCATGGTTGAGTATATGAATCCTAAATGAAACATTCTAGCGGAAAAAGAGTCACCTCTATGACATGATCCAAAGAAAGACTCTACACAAGACATCCTCTCACTGGTGTAGTAATTAACCAACATTAAGTGGCTTAAAAACTAATTGAAAGGGTGGTTAAGGTCCTCAATAGAGGCCCCATGTCTGTGCACTTCATTGTAATTAGGCCTAACGAGGCCATTAGCTGTATCTGTTATACTGTCATTTTACTGGCCAGAGGACGCTAAGACTGGTGTAGTTCTGCTCAATTTGAATCAGGATTACTCTTTTCTAGGCAGAGGATTCATTAAGGTCAGAAACATAATGGAGATAGACATAAAGATAGAAGTAACTTACAATTATTTTTCCTCTTAAATTCTCCAGCCACATAGCCATCTGCAGCCATTTTTCTCTACATTCCTCAAGAAATGATGCTAATTTAGAGAGGTTAGCTGTTCCATAATAAGCTTACTAGAGTGTGGAGAACATACTGAAGATCCTAAACTATCTGCACATCCTAAAAGATGTGCTTTTCCGTGTGCCGTCAAGTAAATATATTACCCTAAAAGCCCACAAATTAAAGAATATATATGAGACTGCCAAGCAGCACAGGAATTAAAGTTTTAATGACCAGATTTTCTCAGAAAGCTGTATGACCTCATACCCTGACCTGAATAAGATCATACAGAAATCCTTCTGTTTTCATTGGTGGGTTGCATGAGTGACACATTCATTAACGTACCAAAAAAAAAAAAAAAAAAAACCCATTTACAAAGCCTCCTTCTAGGTTAGCATGGGAACTATTGATTGGTGTCCAGATTTGGTCAGTGTGGCTAATGAGACCTGCAACATTTTGCTTTAAAGTAATGAAAAATGTTGACTTTGAATATTAAATATGAGTGATTATGAAGATAGGATCTAGATGATGTGCCAAAATATCAATACTTTGTACAATTCAGATTCTAGGCTCCTAAAGTGAAAATTGCTAGAAGAAACTTGGATCTAAGATCCCAGGAGTTTTGAAGCTGTCATCATCCATAATTCAAGTGGAGATAAAAGAATTGTGGGGGGATAGGATGACTGGCTCAAACATCGGTTCTTTTAAAAGGGGCTCTTTTAAAACAGAAACCCTCATTAAAGTGACTTTGATGAATACCGAAGGAAATTACACATGAATTTCCTTAAATAAAAATGTATTTAATTAAAAAAAATTACTGAGATGTTATTCTATGCCAAATTTTCAATCACAGAGAAAATATTAGTAGTCTCTGCTATCATACAGCTCCAGTCCATGGGGAAAGAGAGGAAACTAACAGACAAATACACAAATAAAACTACAAAGGCTAATTATAATGCATGGTATGAGCTAAAAAACCGAGAGTCCAACAGCAGAGAGAATGATAGAGTGGTGGAGTGAATTTTATGTAAAACTTTGGTTTGAACTTATTCTGAAGAGAGTTCAATTCACTTTTTAATGTAGTAAAAGTTAAGAATTCCTTTAGTTCCAAAATACACCCAGGGCATGTAATTTTATAATCATTTAGCTTTATAAAAATAAATGACTAATTTTTCAGCCCAACTTTCAACTCTTTTTTCTTTTATAATCTCAAAACTTGGGGCTCAGGGGACTCCAAACTCTCAGCCTTCTCTCACTGCCAAAGATTGAAGTTCCATCTGTCATTTTAGGATGTCACTGATTTTATTTTAAATACTTCTATAATGACTAGATGCCAAAATCTTTTTTCAGCTGCCTAATAACACTTAGAAATGAAAAGAACAGGTTAGAAGTACTTATTAAAGGCTACTAATGCATTTTAGTATTTTCTAAGCAATTTTGTGGTTTGACGATTCGCTGGCAAGCAAGCAAGAAAAACAAATAAACAAGTAGTGATGACAAAATGTAGGTCCAAGAAACTGAAACTGAAAAATTTAGTTGCACTTCAGGACCCCCCTACTGTACAAGCAGTGGCTTTCAGGTATGTTAGGGAATTCCTCGGACTGCCCATTACTTGCTGATAAGTCAAGTCGAAATTATTGATTTTATTTGCCAAGCTCTAAATCGTGACCACTCAATCTTTTAAAAACGCTGAAAAGAGCAGAAAGGAGAAAGCCAAATGAAAGATAACATGTTTATTGGATTGTAAATGTGACCTCCTCCAAACAGTTGCAATTTGGGCTGCAGAGCTCAATGAATCATTTAAATATGTAGTAAATAATTGCTGTTCCCGCCTCTTCCTTCCCTCTTCTGTCGTTTTTTGTCAAGGAAGGAATTTAATCTCATCTATTTTCTTGTTTTGAGCATTCATTATTTTCTCCACAAAAACCCTGCTCTAACATTAGGCAAAATGGGTTTCTTTCTCTTACTCACTCAATGCCTTTTCCTTAATAAAGTTCATAAACATAATTTCTATGTTCGTGGTGTTTTGTGGTTGTCTATGATTTCCGTTTGTCATATTTTCCTCGCTCATTTTCCTGATGGTTTCTGTCCAAGTTTGTTGTTTTCATTCAGTTGAGTTGAAGTTTTGTAGGAGTAAATGTGTTTGTTACCAGAATAATCTTGAAGACCTTTGAAAGACTTTTCCTAAAGTAGTCAAAACCATTTTAGTATTCCATTACTCTATCTTCCAAAGCTAAAACCACATTTTTCACCAGCTCAACTCTGCACGAATATAGCTGAACACATGGCTTTAGAAACAGGAAGTAATGGATGATGTATCGATTTTAGCCTGGTTTGGTTTTCATTGTGGGGGTTTATCATCACCATCAAGCAAAATAAACTTCCTAGAGCAGCAATAAAAATTAAACAGTGCATTAATAAACTACATAGACCTTAACACTTCTCATTTCCACAGTGTTAGTGGCACACATATGGGTTAGCTTCCTAGAAACTCAAACAGGGCTGAGAAGGAGACTAACAAGCATTTTCCATGAAATCTCAAAAGTAAGTTTTAATCATTTTTATGACATATATTACATTTTGTCATGTATTATACCTCAAGAGACAATTATCTAAGATGTATAGAAGATATCTATGTTTACTATTTTGTGACTATACCGAATATCTGAAGTTCTTTCATCATAATACCTTTGCTTAGGTAAATAATTTTTTTGGGGGGAGGGTGCTAGGGAAGCACTCTACCACTGAGATAAATCCCCAACCCTGGTAAATAATCTTTTTTAAAAATAACCAGGGATCATCTTTTTGTTTATGCTCTGTTTGCTCATGCTATAAAAATTATAGATGTATATGGAACAATATTTCTAGTTTTGTATGAAAAATAGACCTCAGTCTGTACTTATGGGCTTTAACTTATTGATTTCTTTGGAATCTCTTTATGGAGACATTAATTTTTTTTGTGTGACATCTAACTTTTTCAAAATGTTTTATTGTTATTTTGATTATAAAGTGATAATTCTGCCATGCTGAAGGTTTTGTTTAAAAATATGCTAATTGTTGATTTTGCCAGTTTATAATTTTATGTTTCTAGGTTTCAGGTAATTAGAAAAGTCCTCCTTAGTGCAAGGTTATAAAATTGTCCATCTATATGTTTTGAATGTGTGTGTAATTTTCTTTTCTTTTTTTTTTTTTTACTCCTAGATCTTATATTAATTTAGAAATCCGTGTCACAAGATAAGGGATTCAAATTTCCTAACCCAGTAGAAGGAAAATTATTTATTTGCGAGACTGTCTTAACTAATTTGACATATTGCCTTTATGATACATAAAATTTCCATGTGCATTTTGTTTTTCCTCACTCTTCATTCTTGTTTGCTCCTTTGGTCTATGGATGAATTTATGCATGTCTACCTATGTTTTATTTATTGTGATTTATTTTTCATAGTTGTCTGAATAAGTACTTTAAAATTTCCCCAACAATTTTTAAATCCAGCCTTCTGTTTGAATCTAATTATTAAAACATTGCTACTTATATTGTTTTCTTGTTCTTTTAGAGTCAGCTATTTTATGAGATGGTAGTCTACATTTCTATATTTGAAGACTAAGAAATTATTATCTTTTATATGTGTCTCTACCCCTCTATTCATGTACCTTGGCAGTTAAAGACTGTTCAACATTTCTCCACAGAGTTTGGAGTCCAAACCACCTAATTTGTCATCAGATAGGTCATTAAACCTCTTCTCACACCCTTTAGCCTCTCTCTACATGCAGTTTTATTGGGCACTTTAGAACAATGTCTGTGTCTTATGATAGGATGATGTCTAGAAACACCCCATCTCCTAACTTGGCCCTTTTTGTGGAATCTAGCTGAAGTATCCACTCTTCTGGAAATGCCTCCAGCTCTCCCTGTCTGAGCTAGGTAGACCTCTTTGATATTTCTTTAGCTTCTAGAACACAAGTTTCTCCTAATTTTCATCAGATGTTGACCAAATGATTACTTAAAGCCTTCACCGTGTTCCTTATGTATGTGGATTTTTTCAATCTTTCCAAACCCTTAAATACCTGTAGAATTAGGTAATGTATTTTTATAGCAAGTGAGGGAGTATTTTAATTTTTCTTTAACTAGGAGTTTAGAGGTCAAACTCACATTCAAAATTTCACCATGTTGGTGGTAGGAATGAGATCCAACCCAAGATTCTTAGCAGGGAACCTAGAATTTTTTCCATTCTGACACAATGGACTCTTCATGCAAATCTTTCACCAGTACTGGATGGCTACACAGAAGATGTGCCAACACATTGAAAACTGAGCACTAACACTGGGCTATTTGTATACACTTAGAGAGTGGTGATTTCAAACCCATTTTCAATCTGAATAGTTATAACGTGATAAATAAAGTAGATAAAGTGTTAGCATATAGAACATAATACTATAAGACTGTAAAGTTAAGTATATTTGACTAAAATTTAAATCTTCTGAGAAGTATAAATTCCACTTAGCAGGTCAAACAAAGTAACTCTAGCAATAAATTCAGAAAAGATGTTTTTTTTATTTTAGTTTCTAAACATGATATCTAAGTCATAAAGCATAAAGGAAATGTCTATAGATATTTCTACATGAAATAAAACTTTTCTATGTCAAAACAGTATAATCTTGCTTTATAATCTGGAGGGAAATGATAAGATGTGACAAAGTTCATTACACTTATAAAAGGATGTAAGAATATGAAAATTTTAACTTACATGGATAACATACTATATAAAAGACATTTACAGGTATGTTATAGATACCTAAATTGTATCAGTAGCCAAAGAACTGAACATAAAACATAAAAAACCCAAGTGCACTGTAACAGGGTTAAACATATATGCACACTATAAATAAAATGCAGCTTCTTTCTTTTCTAAATCAGATTTGCTTTTTCCTGCAGTTCTCTAATTTTATGAAAGGTGGAGAAATATTAAATTTTCAGTTAACAGTTTTGTCGCTTTTCCTGATATAAATCATTTTAGGCCCTGGCAAAGCGTATACCTACTTTCTCTTCCTAAAATTCTTCCTCTGTAGTTCTTTCTCTTGTAAACTAATTTCTAGTTTTCTTAAAGATATCAGCTTGTTTACAGTCAATGCTTGAGGGAAATATATGGTGTCTCTTGACTAGATGAAGTCTGTCTTCTAAGTGTTCTTACACTATTTTACATTGTTTTCATAGTAAATAGTAAAATGTGCTGTTCAGGTTAATACCCTTGGAGGAATGGTCAAAATATACGGTGAATGTTAAAAACTTTTAAAACACTTATTACGATTAAAAGACACATTGCCATTAACTCTCCTCAAAATGCTCCTCTATTGGATCACAATTGTCCCATCATTCTTGCCCCTTTCTGAAGCAGTTACAGAAGTCTTCTCTCATCAGTGTTTTTATGAAACGTGACCTACAATGTGGTAAATGCTGTTGTGGAGTCCCAATCAACAGAAAGGTAAAACCCTGTGGATTGTCCTCGTCCATCTTATTCACCACATCTGCTACCATGCAACCCCTAGCTCTCCTCAAAATCCAAAATGATCATGAAAGGTAAATGGTTTTAATCAAATCAGGAAATCAAGGCAACCATGATGGCACAATTAAAAGCACTCAGGAAAGGGACTTCCACAACTGCTTTGGAACGTGGCAAAATGATAGGATAACTGTGTTTGAAGGGAGGGGGAATGTTGGAGGGGATTAATGGTAATGTGTCTTTCACTGCACTAAATTTAAAAAATGTAAACACGCACCACCCATTTTATTTTTATTTATTTATTTATTGGTGCTGGAGATCGAACCCAGAGCCTTGTGCTTGCGAGGCAGGCACTCTAACCACTGAGCTAAATCCCCAGCCCCAGCACCGTACTTTTTTTTTTTTTCCTGTGGTGCCGGGGATCGAACTCAGGGCCTTGTGCTTGCAAGGCAAGCACTCTAATCACTGAGCTAAATCCCCAGCCCTTCACCGTACTTTTTAATCACATCTCATATTTCTTAAGTTAGTCTATGTTTCTGTCTAAAGAATTGAGACTCTATTTTTCTCAAGTATTTTCCCCAGTATCCAAAGTAGTGTTTTCCTTAGACTTTGAATCTGTTCCAACTTTTTCAAATGAATAAATAAGCAAAAGTCTCTCATTTCTAGATGCATAAGATGGTATTAAATTGTTGATGGTAAAAATGAATATACCCTCTCACCACTCATCCATTGCAATTTATTCTGAGCTCTACAAGTATAAATGTAATATCAAGAAGTTTTACAAGTAATAGTGGAAAATCAGAAACAATCTAAGTTTTCAACAGTGCATAATTCTCAAAATAAATCACTGCATTTTAATGCTGTACTCTGTAGATTTCCAAAATGTTTATAAATGGATATACACATGAGAAAATAATCACTTTCAAATACCAAATTAAAAAGCAGATTTTGTATATTATACTTTAATCTTTATAAAATAAAAGTACCCATTCTCAAATAAATATATATAACCATTACGTATGTTATTTTTCTATGATACCTTCCTTTAATACAGTATTATGTTTATTCGTTGTGTTGAGCTATGTTCCTTTTTCTATTTATCTTCAAAAGGGAAAAATTCAAGATAATATTGGAAGCGATCATGGGAAATTGTGGGATTTTTAGTAATTGTATACCCTTTAAAATCTGACTTGTCAGTATGATATGATATAGATTGCTTGGGAAGAGTTTGGCACCATGGAAGTCATTGTTTTTAAGAACTACTACAATTTATATTGTATAACTGAAATTTTTGAAACATATCTTTTATTTTCTAACTCAAACTATAGACTTGTAGGAAATAACCTAGCACTTTCGATCCAAAAGGTGCATGCATTTCCAAAAGCTTCATGTAATACAAAGGTCACCCGTCAGTTCTAGACAAATCAGGCTTTTGTGTCAAGGCTGGATGAGAGCATTTTCTTTTTCTTTTTTTTTTGTGCTGGGATCGAACTCAGAGCCCTTGCACTTTGCTAGGCAAGTACTCTAACCACTCAGCTAAATCCTCAGCCTGGGATTAAAAGATTTGAAATTCAGCTTTCTTGTTCCAGCTATGTGGTGGCAGTGTGTATCAGCTGGCAACTATTAAGAAGTATGATGAGGAGCTTCCCGGGACTGGTAGAAATACCTAACTTCAGACAGAGCCCTGTTTAGAGTCAGGATCAGCTTAGCCCTTCTGAGTCCACCCCTCTTTTGCCAAGATGCTCCTGCTCGCACCCTCCCACAGCGGAGGACCCTGCTCGGGGTGCTTGCCCAAGCTGGCTGTGGCCTGGGAATGCAGCGGGCAGGCCTGGGGCTGGCTGTGACTGGTGCCTGACTGCAAGATATCTTCATAAGCATTGAAAAGCCAGGCATATATCCTGGTTGAGCAAACCAGCTGTAAGGTACCTTATCACCTCACGTTGTTTTTATCTCTACAAAAGTAGGAAGCAAAAGCAAAAATAAAAATTGCTTTTTTGTTATATCTAAGAGTTAATAAAATTCAGAAAGGTGAAAATAAAGCAAATCAGTGTTTGAGAGTTACTGAAGATGATTTCAGAAATTGTTGACTAGGTATTACCTCTGGCAGAAATGGTCTACATGATGCTAAGGTAATCACATAAATAATATGGATCTAATTTTTAAAAATAAGTAATCGACTAAAATTCTAAGATTTCTTTTATGTGCTTTATAGTATCTGGTTTAATTTGTAGAGATATTTATTAACTCCCTTTAATAGTACTGGTGGCTAGATTGTGTTACTACCCTCTCTCAATGGTTCCAATCTTAAAAGAAATATCAAATCTTAAAAGAAAGAAAACAATTTCTCAAACTAATTTCAGCATCATTTTATTAGTAATAATTTTTATGAACAAACAGAATTTGTTCATTTGTTCAACTTTAATTTGTATGTTTTTCATGGAATAAGGCAACATTGATGTCCAAACTTTCAACTCTGAAAAGAAAAAGATGGAGAATTGATTGTGATCCCAGAGATTGAAGAATGTCCAAGATCTGATGGCACATTTTAATTTCTGTTAAACAGTCTCATCAGCTTGTAAACCACTAAATGAAATATATCACTGAAATAACTAAGTAAAATCAATGAATCTTTGTATTCATTTTCCTCTTATGTAGAACTGGAAACAAAGAACAAAACGGTGTAGAATATCTTACATGACGCATGCTCTTGAAAAGCAAGGTGGACTCAGGAATAGGAGGATAAACTGAATACCAATAACGAATACTCATGTTCAGCTGGAACTAGGCATGGCTACTGCAGTGCTCTTCTATCTCATTCTGTTCTGCCTCTTTCTTCCCCAAAAGTCTGGCAGCGCAATGATAAGATATGATAACCTCTGCTTGGAAAGACTGTGAAGTAAATAATAAAAATGCTCCTCTACCTAAACCCAGATTTCCATTAAATTCCTGGCTCTGAGGCAGAACCACGGGGGGAAAAGGCTCCAGATGTTTGAGAAATGCCTATGTTTCAAACAGCTAATGTTTGGCAACGTCTTCAATAAGCTTCTGTAAAATTGCGGCAATTCTACAACAAAGGATTGCTGAGTAAATACATAATGTATTATTGCAGGAAAATACTTGGAACTTAGAATTTCCTCACTAATTTTAGTTCTTTTCCTTTCTTTGTCAATCTCATGATTGATATTCAGATAGGTGACAGGTAGATAGATGATAGATACATAGATAAACGGGCTTGCTCTGAAGGACCCACAGAAGCCAAAAACAGAAGTAACTATCATGCCATTTTTATTTTTTAAAAAATGTTGTTTTAAACTGTACTGCTATGCTTATAATAAAATGCAAATTAGACAGATGGCAATTGTCATTTTCTTTTTTCTCCATGGATCTCTCTAGTAGTTTTAGTACAGTAAAAGTAGGGCTATAGGTGATTACTGGTGGAGTAGATGTTAAAGGTAGGCATTGGGAATAATTAGGTCATATAAAGTGTTATTTAAATTTAACTTGACTCATGCGAAGCAATCGCAGACTAATACTAAAAGTCTCAGGGGCTGATCATCACATGACTCTGAATTTGATTTCAATAGTCCTGGGTACTGAAGAGCCAGATAATCAGCTGCTGTTCATCGGTGTCTGGGGTTGACACTCCTTCCCCTTTATGCACGCACAGTTAAGCCCTTTGTAGGCAGGCCGCATCTATCACTCCTGAAGGACTGGACCCACCACAAGAGATAGTGCTGAAAACAGCCCTCAAAATGCAGTACTGAAGAGGATCCAGGCTAGAAACTTCACCTGGAGAAGATGAAAAGCCAGGATTTCCCAGTTAGCGTATGTACGGTTTCGAAGTATTTTGGAGGCCTGCATGAATTGAGGCTACTTTAAATGTCTGGTATGTGGTAGTGTTCTGAAGGATGAGTGCTACATTTAAAACTGTTCAGGTGAACAGCCTCCTGCCACCTCTGCTTAGCATCCTCAGCCCTGCTGCCTGGAGGCTGAGCTCCTGGGATATCATGGCTTGTTGCTCCTATGAGGATGGGAGATGGGGAATGCCTCTTGGGAGGCTCCAGGTAATTTAAACTTCCCTTGTGACTGGGAGTTTCTGCTTTATTCATCAGTGTCTCCTTGCCTAACATTTCTGTCTAGTAGAATAGGTTTTGGCTTATATCACACAAACCTGGAAAGATTTCTTAGAGTGGGAATATTGAATCATTAAGGATTTGTGACGAATGGCCTTAAAAATCTGGAAGGCAGTTTTGGAAAATTTTTGGTTCATAGACTGCAGCATGGAAAAGGTATTTTTGTTTCTTAAATTGTTCATTCTTTACTGATGTGAATTAATGGAACATTTGAGATGATTAATAGGTTTTTATTTCAGTGTAAGTTTTACTCACTTTATTTTACTGTAAAAAGGGTGGTGTGATGCTTGCCTTGGTATTAGCAAACCTAGGTCATCAGATTAAAATAAGCTTTGACCTTTTGTTTCTTTGACAAGAATTAAGGCTGTTAATATCTGAACATCTATTTAAATGTGTATAAGGTGAAATATAGAAAAGAGTGCTTTTAAAAACATGATTTAAGAGGGGCCCCACGAAATCCACATGTTTCAAATAACCAAACAATTTCTGGTCTCCTTGTCATCCTTGCCAAGAGTTGAAAACAGGGCTCTAGAACTGTGTGCTACCCTGTAATACTGTTTCTCATAAACTCCAAATACTTCCACATCTTCCACCATTAGCTGGCACAAAATCATAATGGCTTGTGTTTAGATATCCCCCTAAAGCCTCATGTGCTCACAGGTGGGGCTTTTCTGAAGTGGCTGGATCACTGATGTGTGAGTATGGATTAAGGGTGTGTGATAACCAAGTTAGTCCATGGATTGGTGTAGCATAGTTCTGGGTGTGGCACCATTCAATGAGCTCATAGTTTGAATGAAATAAAAGGGAAAGGGAGCTTGCTGCTTTCTGCTTGCCCTGCCATGGACTATTTCTCCCCATCATGCCCCTCTGCCGTGCCACCCCGCTTTGGAGTCAGCCGACTACAGACTGAAAACCTCTACAAACTGTCAACTAAAAGAAACCTTACCTCCTTTAACTTGTGGGTTTTGGGTATTTTGTCTCAGCAACAAAAATTAACCAAGACAAAGATCATCAAGATTAATTCCTCTGTTTTTAGGGGCTGCAGATTTAGCTCAAGTGGTAGAGCTCTTGCCTAGCAAGCACAAGGCCCTGAGTATAATCTCCAGCACTGCCTCCAAAAAGGGATTAATTCCTGTGTTTTAAAAATTTCTACTTATATCAACTACCTTAAAAACGGTAAGCATTTGGGTTAGTCTCCGCTTCTGTGTACTAGTCTCTATAAAGCCGGATGAGGCAACGTCTATTTTCTAACTTTTCCCACCACTTACTATACTTCTTGCACCCCTATGTACTCATTACTCACTTCTTGCTTGATTTTCCTGTAATTTATCAAGGAGATTTTTTTCGTTCTGTTTTCCTCACTAAAATGTGAAATCTGTAAGGAAGGGAAGCTTTGGCTGTCTTGTCCGTTGCTGTTTCCAGAGCATGTAGAATTGCCTGGCATAAAGTTGATTATTAATAATTTTTAATATATGCATGAATGGAATTAATAAAACCATGAATTTTAGTAATAGTATTTATTCAGAAAAAAGGTATGCAGCGATAGCATACTACATATAACATGAGAAGATATTAAAATATGACATTTGATCCCTAAAATAAATATCT
The DNA here is from genome assembly GCA_004026905.1 of Hystrix cristata. NCBI lineage: Eukaryota > Metazoa > Chordata > Mammalia > Rodentia > Hystricidae > Hystrix > Hystrix cristata. The sequence goes on from PVJO010005975.1 coordinate 18,977, forward strand.
CAAAATAACAAATAAGCTAATATTTATTTTTTAATGATTGTCTACAACAGTTGCCTACAATATTGAGTAATTATAAATTCTAAACGTTGGGGAACCTACAGTTTTCCAAGTTCTGTGAAATATAAAATAAGTTCTTGTATTCAGATATTTCAATAAACTCTTGCATAAATGAGGTTTGTACACAGGTAAATAAAATGCAGAGTAGGAAATGTGACTCAAAACACTACAGACATAATAAGTTAACTCATAAGAGTGGGCTGTTAAGGTAATTATGATTTAGTGTTCAAAAGTTCTCCAGAATGAGACAACAAACATGTATTCATGTGTTATGATTGAATAATTTAATATTTTAATTTTACATTTCAAGAATCATGGTCTTAGGTAGTCTTAAAGTAACAGAATCCAAAAAATTATACTTGCTGATGATTTCCATCAGTGCCTCTCACACAATAATAAGCATTTGAATCAAGTGAGGATTCGCTTAAAATGCAGATTTTGAATCAGTAGATCTTGCATGGAGCCTGAAACTCTGTTTCTGAGGTCCCAGCTATAACTGGTAAAGCTGCTAGGCTGTGGACCAACACCATAGTCATTAAGCAACGGAACACACACAGCTTTACAAATAAGCCATCAAGAAAATTGATTGTAACTCATTTTATAATTTGAAAAATGACACCTAAGAGCATGCTTGAGTGAATTTCCACTAGCATTGCAATAACCAGCAGTTTTATTGTCCTGCCCAGAAATGCAGTGTGTGATGCAGGGTGTGAGCATGGTGTCATTGCAAATCTTGTCTGCCATAGTGCAGCCTCATATATTCATTATCATGAAATAACATTTACTAAGTGCCCACAGGGTTCCCTTACAGCACTGGACATTACGTAAAAGTGGATTTAACCAAAACACTTTTCTCCTTTCCAAGCACTGCCCAAGTAATCTCCACCCAAGACTCTGAGTTGTAAAAACTGATAATATATTTATGACACTAAGTTCATTTTGTACAATTTTTGGGGTCTCATGAAGGACTTAGAATTGGATGAGTTCTTCTTGTAGCCTCATTTTCAATCGGATCTTTTACCAAATCCCTATGAGGGAAGTAGGTGAAGATTAAAAGTATGTGAAAATAGAATGAGAAGGTAATATTATTCTTTTCAGTGTTAGAATAAGTAAATGCAAGTGTGATTAAAGAATAGAATTTCTTATTCTGTACCACACCAGACATTGTATACCCACACCAGAAACAAAGAGTTAATATAGCTGTAGTTTGAGAAAATTAAGTCTCTTCCACAAACCCATGTTTTTCTGAAGTACATACTTGGTCAGGTGTAATATCATTATGCTACAAAAAACAAATATAGATATATTTTCTTATGGAGGAAATTTACTCTAACTGGGATCTCAGAAAGAAATCCTGGGAAAAAATATATCCTAAACCTTGAAAAGTAAAATAAAGACATGGGGAATAGTAAATGGTTCAATTTTATGTGGAGCGAACAGCACATGCATAGAAAACAGGGAAGTAGAAGTTCCCGAACAGCACGTTTGGAGGCTAGAGAACCCTGCATGTCTTATCTGTTAGGACACTGAGTATTTATTTTACAGCCCAAGAAGAATCATTCATAAATACTTTCATAAAGAATGACTTTCAGAAAACAGAAACTGGTAGGAACACAGAGAAATGACTGGCCAGAGAATATCTGGAGACAGCTACTATCTGAGAGCTTATTGTCTACAGGACAGCAACATGTTAAAAATCTGAATGAATGCTGTGAGAAAAAGAATGCAGTGGAAGCACAGAGTCTGTTCTCTCTCTCTCTCTCTCTCTCTCTCTCTGTGTGTGTAGGGGTTGTAGGTGAAGATATATATAGACTATTGATTAATTGGATCTGTGTGGCACCTTGTCTTAGTCACTTTTTCACTACCGAGATACAATATCTGATACCCACAACTCAAAAAGGAAAGGTTTATTTTGCTTCATGGTTTGTAGAGGTTTCAGTCCATGGTTGATTGGTTTTAAGGCAGGGGAGCACTGCAGATGGGCATGGAAGAGGAGCGTTGCTCAGGGTATGGAAGAGAGGAAGCAGGAGAGGTCAAGGGAGGAGGGAAGGAGGTCCGCCCTTCCAGGCCACGCCCCAGTGACCCACCTTCTCCAACCAGGTTTCGCCTCCCAACATCGCATTTAACTATAAACTCCAGCAGTGCTTTCGATGGATACCAAAACCACTGAATTTCACCTAACACTTCACGCTAACTACCGCCATGTGTCAACAAATCTTGAGACTCTGTATAAAAAGCAAAATTAATATTAGAATGTAAGTTACCATAGTAATCTGTAATCTTAGATACATTATCTTATTTTTTTCTGCTTTCTACATTACAGATCAAATTAATATTTAGGTATACTTTTTATATGGTATGTATTTAGTTCCAGAGCTGTAAACCATGAAATAATTTGTTGTTATGTATTATCTTAATTATGTATGCTTTTAGTCATGAAGAAATATGGGTAAGAGAATAAAAATTGTGCAACACAAACTCAATTACAAAAAGAAACATAAGACATTTACCTTCTTTATGCTGGTTTAATAGTGGCATGACTACATAGAAAATTAATTCATGTAGATCACCATTCCTGGGAGATGCTAAAATCACTCAAGTGAACAGGGTGAGTAAAAGTTTAGCATGGTCCTTCAAAAGAGAATAATGTGTGCTGCATCTATGACCCGGAACTTTCCAAAGGATCAGAAGCATTGCAAAACTGATGAATGCAATGGCTTGTGAGTTTGCACATACCCTCATGACCCCTTAGCCAATATACATTGGTTATTTCTGCTTTTTGTTTTGCTTTTCTTTTTCATTTTTTGGAAAATATATAGAAGATTGGTAAGCTGTTTTGGTTTTCTATAAAAACCTAAGGTAGATTGGACCACAATATTGTCTCATTCCATCATTTGGGTACATGTTATTTGGCTTTTACCTTCACTTTTTGAAAGGTGTTTTAATAGAAAAATGTATATGATAAATTACAAGGGCAATAATTATATTCTTCCTCTCAAATAACCAATTTTAAAATTAGTTTTTAAAAGTGCTAACTCTCAGGGTAAACTCTAAGCTAGTAAGCACTAGAAATTGTGATAGGAATTTGAAGAAGAAGAAGATAAAGATGAGGAGAGAGAGACAAAGTAAAGTATGATTATTGAAAAATGATTGAAAAGATAAAAAAAAAATCCCGAAGTGTCTTCTTGCCAGTAACATTGTTCAAATGTTTTATCAGAAATACTTCTATGCGAATATAGTTGTGAAATGTTTAGGTAACTGCCACTTTATAAATGCAAAGCACCTTGAATTTATCTCATTTTCTCACACAACGGGGATATTGCCATCCCTTTTTCTAGTCCCATATGCAAACAAACGGCTTTTCTTATATGCCTCAATAAATTTTGAATTTAAATTAGGCCATGAAGGTAAGTGGGGAGGAAAAAAATGCTAACATTTTTCAACATTTATTACCTGAACTTCTAAATTACTTGAAGAAAATCACAAACTTCTCTAAAATTAAAAGTACGCACAGCTCAAATACTGTATTTTTATCCATGCAAGCCAGGCACACAATTCTATTGTAAGCAGTTATTATTCTAGCTCCAATATTTGTTATTCTTCTAGCGTTTGAACTCTGTAAGATCGTGTAGGGGAAGACATGAATTCTGTGGCCTTATTCCAGACGGTTTTGAATATTGTGTTTGTGTTAACTGGTGCAGTTCAATGAAGTGAATTGTATCAAACTTTGTGTACCTAGCAAAGTCGATGGAAATGAACTCTATACTTTCAATTTTAATAGCATAATCTTTTAACTATCATCTTTACTATCCTAATGAGGAATAGAGATCTTAAATATGCAGAACATTATCTACACTGACCAATAGTTACCATCCTACTTCCTGAATGGTTGTTCTCTTGTTTAGATCTCTTTCTCTCTCTCTCTCTCAGTGTCTCTCCTCCTCTGCCGAGCTAGCTCTCTTTCCATACAAGTGCGTGTTCTGTTTCAGTCTTGTCATCCCATTCTTGCTCTTTCTTTTGAGTAAAACTACACAAGCACAGTTTCAGCATAATTTACTTGACAACCTCTTACATAGCACACATGACAGTACTCCTCTAAACTCTGTAAAGAAAACTAACTTATTTTATCCAACAGAGTCCTTACAACAACTTTTTGAAGTAGGCATTATTGTAATTGCCATTTTTCTCATGACTAAACTGAAAGTCTGAGAGGCTGAAGCACACAAGTAGCAAGAAATCAGGGCTTCAGCGCAGAGAGACCAGCTTCCAAGGAAGGCCCTGGGGGCTTTGTTAATGCCGCCATCTTTATATAAGCTTACAGGTAGAGCACAAGACTACACACCATATAGTAGGTACCTCTCTAAGGGAATATTTCTAATTCATTCTTTAAAAAATGAATTGAGCTGAGGTTTTAGCTCAGTGGTTAAGGTGCTTGCCTTGCAAGCAAGCACAAGGGCCCAAGTTTGATCCCCAGCACCACAAAAAAAAAAAAAAAAAAAAGAATCAATGACTCTGGTAATTTATTAATCATCAGCTGTTTATGTGTTCTATGGATCTGGACTCTTGTTTAAGAAAATCCAATCTTGTAGTCATTATTTAGCATTGATTAATGTGAATTTTAGTAACAGTTAAATTTTATTAAGCCTTTACTTACAGTATTATATGACTCTGCATTTTATCTGAATTTTCTCCATTAATAATCACAACAATCCAGCGAGGCAGGCCAGGCACTATTATTACCCCAATACTGGAAGTAAGAAACTGAGGCTCAGAGAAGTTAAATAACTTTCTAATTCCTGTTGTTCCTAAGGGGCTGGATCATGACATATATTGGTCTAGAGAGCAAACTATTAACTTCAATCTTTCTCATTTGTGATAGAACTGAGAAAAATTAATAAATCAGTTTGTTACTCACTTTAGATTTTATTCTACATGACTATTGTAAAGTAAGTGAGCACTGCATGTATTTCTTCCAACGTGGGTGGGTTCTGCTCATCTTCTCTGTTCTTAGGTTTCAAACACCTAAGGAAAGTATTAAAAAGTGAAAATGACAGTCTAGTTCCTAAAAACCGAATCTAGCAGCTTTTATTTTCTATACTAGATAGAAGTCCTCCCCGAACTTTTTTTTTTTCTTTGTCTGGGATCTCTGTACCCAGGATGCAGCTGATTTCTTTGGGGATGCCTTACAGTTTGTTTCTTCTTGCTTTAGTTGACTTCTCGCCTGCATAACTATGTATTAAGTCCCAACTCATTCTCCAAACCCAATCACCTCTGCTGCTCAGGCATTGCCTCCTGCCGCCCTGGCGACCTGGACTTGCTCCTCAGCACCCTCTCAGGTGCCATCACAAGGTGACAGACAGCTTGAGCACCTGTTGGTGAGTTTTACTCCTTTCGTTTCAGGTTTTGGGAAACTTGATCAAAACATGAATGTTTCTATTTTGACCTCATTTTGCATATGAACCATAAAGAATTTTCTGGAGACTCTAGTACACAGTAGGCATATAATGAAGATTTCCATGTGTCTAGAGATATCTCTAGAGTAGAGGTGGGAAATGATATTTCATATCTTCATCAAAGTGCCATATTTGGACATGGGGAAATCTCAGCAAATATGATTATTGCTAACCAATTAAATGATCTTTAAACTCAAGACATTTTTCTGTTATTATACACTATTTATCAAAGTATTTTATTCTTCTTGTGAACCTAAGTCCTAAAGAGTTCACATTATTAACAAAGATCTGTGTTGATAGAGATTTCTTGCTTCCTTTTTTATATTCAGCAATATAAAAAATAATTGCCATGTTTTAAACTTTTTGTCTAATGGCAACTAAGGAACAACTAGAAAATTTCTTCTACATTAACAAAACATATTGAAACATTGAAACTCAGTCATACTTACATTTTGGGCGAATACTTCTGTTGCAAGTTGGAGTATTTATGCAGACATAAAATGCGACTCTGTAAGTCTCCTGATAACAAAATTACTTATATCTGTGAAGAGTATTTGGAAAATAAAGACCTGGTAATTGAGTTGGCAAGAACTAGATAATACACACTGAATGAAGAGAAGTGAAAAGAGTTCTTCACAGAAATAGGAGGACCTGTGCCTGAGTCCTGTCTCCAATCACAATTTACCATCCAAGTCTTTTTATTCTTCTTCATCTAAATTTCAAGGAGTATAATAGATATTATGTAAAAAAAAAAAAAGGCTTGAAATATTTTGCTCCAAGCTCTCCTTGATTTAAGGGTTTGTGTTGAGAAGTCTGCTGTGATTATGATGGATTTACCTTGATAGGTGATTTGGTTTTTTTTCTCTAACAATTTTCAGCATTCTGTTCTTTTGTTGAATTTCTGAGATCTTGATTATTATATGTCTTGATGTAGATTTATTTTGGTCGTGGGTAATTGGGGTTCTATATGAGTCACTTATCTGTATGTCAAGTTCTCTTGTCATGCTTGGGAAGTTTTCTGTCATTATGTCCGTGAATAATCTTCTTAGATCCTTTGCACTGTCTCCTTCTTTTTCCTTCACTCCAATCTAGAGTCATTTGTATGTAAATGGATGTTCCTTGAGAGCATACTATTAAGTGAAATAAACCAGACACTTATCAGTTCACATTGAATTGTTTCTCTGATATGAGAAACCATAAGTATATAAGTATAAATAAGGACAAAGGGGTATAATAGATATCATGTTAAAAAAAAAAGAGAGATAGTATTCAAAAGAGAGGAGAACTAGATAAGGAAAAGGGGGATAAAGAAGAAGGTTAAAAGAAAAGTAAGATGAAAGGGAAAAAAATGGAAAAGTGTAAATAAACTTGTTGCAAATAGAGAGGGTTGGGTGAATGGAAGCGGGGAGGGGAAGGGGGGGAAAGCCAAGATAAATCATGTACAGGTGTGAAATAACCATGTTGATTATGATCATTATGTATACTATGTACCAATACATGTCCTTGGTAAAAAATAAAAATTAAATTTACCCCTTTTTTAATAGTGGAAGGTTAGTGACACAAAATTATTAAAAATCTGTTTAATTTTTTTTTTTTTTTTTTTTTTTTTTTTTTTTTTTTTTTTTTTTTTTTTTTTTTGGTGCTGGGGATTGAACTAGGGGCCTTGTGCCTGTGAGGCAAGCACTCTATCCACTGAGCTAAATCCTCAGCCCCAAAAAAATCTGTTTAATTTTACCTGTAACCCCAACTAAAATACTTTCGAATTAGGTTTAATATGTAAAATGAGGTTTGTTACTTCAGTCCCTGGGAATTCAATCCATCCTATCCATTCACATGAAAGATGAACTTGTTCATTGTGTGAGCTTGTGGTATTTGTCTAGAGAGTCTGGCCTTGCAACAGACTTAAGCTGAAAGTTTAAACAAATGATGTGGTTTCACGGTTTTCACAACTACAAATAAGAAATATTAATATTTACTTACTTGCAAAAGCATTATATGGATTAGTCAACACAAAAAGGAGCACACATTTGATACTCCTACAATTTTTATTTTTTCTCCTTGATGTCTTAAATTTCTTTTTTGAAAGTACTTTTTTCATATGCCAATACTGCTTACCTCACAAGTTTATTTTTAGTAGGATAGTTTGGAAGCTACAAATTAGGCAGCAAATACCCAGCATCCTCACTCACCTACTGTTTATTGCTTTGGAGAAGGATGTTTATTAACCTGCTTGAATGACCACTGTGGATACTTCTGTTTATTACTACTTTTTATATTGATTCCTTTTTTCTTGTTATTGTTTAAACAACAATCAAAAGAAATTATTGGCAAAAATTTAAACTTTCTCTTAGCTGTTTTATGAACACATGTGAAATGCAACGATAAACTAATAATTGAAGTAAAATGAGCAATTAAAGCAATCATGTTTGTATGTTGCTCATATTGAAATTCACTTGTTTTAAGAACACCCAAAATTAAATAGCACCATAGTAAAAATATAAAAACAATCTAATGTCCTGCAGTGTATTTTCTGGGGTTTGGCAGAAACTATTTCCAAATTAAGAATATCCATTCTTTTTCTATAAAACCTTGGCTGAACTCTTTTCATATTTAGAAATGATTCTTTGTATTTAATATGTAGATACAACAATTTTCTGCATATAAATATTGGAAGCATTAAATCAAGTATCACAAGTTAAGCAACAAGAACAATGTTTAGGGGGCTGGAGATTTAGCTCAGTGATTAGAGTACTTGCCTTGCAAGCACAAGGCCCTGAGTTCGATCCCCGGCACCACAAAGAAAACAAAACAAAAAAAAAAGAACAATGCTTAGTCTAGCAGTCTAGAAGACTGAGCCAGGAAGATTACAAGTTTGAGCCCAGCCTGGGAAATTTACCAAATTAATGACACCCTTTAACGCAAATAAAATTTAAAAAGAGCGGAGAATGTAGCTTTGTGCGAAGGCTCTGGGTTCAATCCTCAGTACCACACACATACACAAAATAATGTTTAGTGTGTAGGAGATGCTCAATAATTTTCAGCAGCTTATATTATTATTACATTACCATGATAATTACAATCGTGCAAGAATACTTTTGCTAAGACAAAGAATTTGAGGGTGAAAGTAATGCTTCTATATTTCACGGTATGAAATGACGTACTAGGAAAGTTCAACTTTGTACATTGTCTTGGTCCTGTATGCAACAGTTTCAGTCTAATCTGGTAGACTGAGATAGTGCGTGGAGTAGAATATAGAAAATTAGCCCTGCGGGCCTCCAGGTGAAGATGCTGGTTCAACATACAGAACAGACTGTTCTGTATATAGCGCTGTACCATGTTGTTTGTATCAATGAACATGTTCTGACTTGTCAGAAACTTAATATGGAAAACAAGCAAAGGTATAAATCATAACTTACTGTGTTTTCTTCATTTTTTGTAGAGCTCAAGCCAGAAATAAAAGCATTCTTTACACAGTTAGAAAATATATCAAAATACATTATCACTAAATTAGTAGAATGTCAAATTTTGGTTTAATAGCAGACACTTCTATCTCATGTGATATTTTATAACATGTCTTATAGAATATATTGAAAAATTATGTTTCTAATAATATAGTAATCTCTCAACAAATTGATCATTTTTTATGTTTGTACACCTATTGTATCTGGTATTAATTATTCAGTATATATCATTTATCTTACAGTCTGCTGTGCTGTACTGCTCTATGTCAGGTGTCATAGTGCACCGATACCTGTCACCTTACATATAATTCCAAAATCTAAACACTCCAATAAACCAAATTTCTCTACATAATTATACAGCAAATTCATTTGAGGGCAAAACTTCTGAAATTCTTTATAGTCTGTACTTTTGCTGCTTAATATGACTCTTCATATGTTTCTCTATAGCAATATGACAGTATCACCTATAAAGTGCTGTCAAAGAGGTCACTGAGGATATTCTGTAATACACTACACACTTTGTTATCTTTTAAAAATTGGAAACTGAATGCTTTGGCTTATATCTGGCTGGAAATATTTTGGGTAAAGCATTTGGGCCTCTACTCAAAATTATACTAAAATTACTAAACTTTATAGAATTAAATGAGAGAAACAATGTCATTAAAATGAAGAAGGTTTCAAATGCTGACTTGTTTATTCGCATGCTTTATGTTTCATGTTCCTAAAAGTTGTCTCTTGAGCAATATGAAACTTGATTCTGTTTGTGCAAGTTTATTAAAGTGCCCCATTTGTGTATATTCACCTCAATCCTTGACTACAATTAGTGTAAAGCTGTCTTTCCATAGTCAATTGCATTTAGAATTTCTCCAAGAAGCTTGTTAATTTTTCCATGAAAAATCATCACTCTTTTCCTCTCATATGTCAAGATGAAGTCCAAAGGATTTTGCTTAGAAACTTTGAACCTGTATTCTCTTTCCAGCTGCTGATCACCCTTCTCTTACTCTTATAGACACATATATGTACCATGTGCCAAAGGACAAGGCAGATATAACTATGAATGATGTGTGTAGACATCATAATTGTCATAAGCATCGCTCATCATCTTCTTAGAATAAGACAGTGTATACTCATTCTATGAAGAATTTCTTCCCAAATAAGCTGTGTTTGCAATGGAGACTGTTGTGATTGTGGAGCTTATTTTTAAATTCTCTGGTACTCTAACTTTGCTGATCTTTATGGTTGTTCTGAGTCACTCTTGCACTATGTTTAAAGTTAAATGCTATTACAGGCCCAGAACCAGCAGCCTCCGCTGCTGCCATACAATAAGCTAGGTTAGTGTGGCCTCCAGTGATGAATTTTTGAAGCCTGTGGTTAAAAAAGAGAGTAACCACATTTCACGTAATAGGAAATTAACTAAATAAATGAATTATGGTATATTCATATGTTGTAACAGTCTACAATTGCTAAAAACTATAAAATACAAAGCAATGAATTTAAAGATGAGAAATTATCGAGGGAATTTAAAAATAATATTTAAAAGCAATGTGGAAGTATAATACCAACTTTACAATATACAAGTATACGAAAAAAATTTTACATTATTTGTATTTTTCTGAAAGAGAAGACAATAAAATTATTTAGCTCTTAAAACATTTGTGACAATTATTTTAATTTTATTTATCTTCCCTTCTCTATGTTACACATTTTAAAATACTGTGCCTATTATATTTGTGTAAATCTACTAGCCAGGGCAAGAATGGGAGCATTATGTCCAACCAGAAGCCCCGTATGTGAGACCCACAGCTGCGTTCTTCTCTTCCCTAGTAGACCGTTCTACTTGTCAGGAACTGCAGAGGGACAGAGATGTTACTCTGTTTGCAAGGTAACAAATTCATCTGTCAGTTTTGTTCACAGGAGCTGAAGAGGTCTGATTCCTAGGACAGAAATAAAGAGCTATGTTACTGATGAAAAAACTATGTTATTAAAGTAGCAGGAACTTTCTGTTTACATTACCTCAGTTTGCCACCTGAATCACAGAGAGAAGATGTGGATGCTGCAGTGAGGATGTATCTGGGGTGAGCTGACATTCAGTTGAGGAATGCTGAGCTTAGCCAACTTTTGAGCTTGAAAAGCTTTTGAGAAGACTGCAAGGAAACCTCACCAATCTTGCCCCGGAGAAGATGTAATCTTGCCTTTTTCTTTTTAGCATTAAAACATTTGTTTCAATGATTATTGAAAAAATATACTTGTATTGAAAAAATAATCTATTGATTATGGTAATCACACATATTATAAAATGTGCCATTTTATTCATTTTTAAGTGAAAAGTTCTATGGCATTAAATGGATTCATAATATTGTGCAACCATCACAACCACAAATTTCTGTTAACTCTTGTCATCCTGTAAAAGAGATTTTTCTACCCATTAAATTATAACTTCCCATTTCCCCCTTCTACCAGCCCCTAATGACCACTGTCCTCTTTTCGGTCTCTTGATTTTGACTCTACATAAATACCTAATATAAAAATAGAATCATAGTATTTGTCTTTTTGTGGTTGACTTATTTCATTTAGTATAATGACCTTCATTCATGGTATGGCATACATCAGCATTTCCTTTTTAATGCTAAATAATACTCCATTTAATGTATATATCACATTTTACTTATTCTTTTATCTGACAATAGACACCGAGTTGCTTCTACATTTTAGCTATTGCAAATAATTCTTGCTACTGTAGGAACGTGGGTTTACAAGTATTTCTTCAAGATCTTGTTTTTAATTCTTTGAGCTCTAGACCTAGATGTGGAATTGCTGGATGGTGCAGAAATTCTGTTTCTAATTTTTTGAAGACATGCCATAAGAGTATCACCATTTTACATACCTCAACTAGTGCATAAATGTTTTAACTTCTCTACATCAGCACCAACACTATTTTCTCTTATTCTTTACAGCGAAGTAAGCAGGTGTAAGGTGTTATAATAACAAAACTATATTATTTAAACAACAGGAACTTTATGTTAGCCTTACCTCAAATCTCACTGTTGTGTTAAATGTTATTCTGATTTGCTTTTACATAATCATGAGTGGTGCCAAATGTCTTTTTATGTGTTCTTTGGCCATTTGTACATCTTCTTTGGAGAAATGTCTCTCCTATGACTCTATTTTTATGTAGCAACAAGACACACATACAGTGGCATTTAATGAATAAGTGTAATTTAAATTAAACAAAAATTATAGGGAGTTAAGCACTCTGATCATTTCCACTTCCTCTATGGGATAAATCAAATAAACCTGTGTTCTGTCTAGTGCATGCCTCTATTCTCTCAGAAGTTCTCAGTTTCCCTAACTTGTAAAACTCATGCTTTCTCATTTTCAGGATAAATATTACCTCTTTCATTGTTAAAAGAACTGAAAATATGTCTTTGTTGTTAAGTTTTTCATTACTGAGACAAAATACCTGACTTGAATCAATTTAAAGGAGGAAGGGTTTATTTTGGCTCCTGGTTTCAGAGGTGTCAGTCCCTGGTCAGTCAGCAATATGCTTTAGGCCTGCAGTAATGCAGAAAATGGTGGTGGAAAGATGCAGCGAAGGAAAGCTGATTGTCTCATGACAGTAAGGAGAGAGGTGGGGGGGAGAAGTGGGGACTAGATACAGATAGTCACTAAGGTCATGCCCCAGGATCTGTTCCTTTCAACTAGGCCCCAGCTGCTATGTCCAGCACATGAAAGTGTGATTTCATCAGTAGATTAATCCACATAATGAAATTATAGCTTCATAATAAATCACTTTCCAAAAGCCCATCAGATAGTAGCCAAGCCTTCAATACATGACTTTGGGGCAAAAATATAATCTTTATTGCTGTAAATAACAAGAAAATGCTGTGGTGCCCAAAAGGAGACACCACACCTATTTTTCAAGACTGATTGCCATACAGACTTCCTGTAATACATATTCCGGAACAAAGGGTGTCATTGCTTGTATTCTCATGTGCTGAAATAAGTGAGACACAGATTGTCTTGCAATACCACTAAACTTAATTTTTGTGAATCATTTACCTGCTTTGTTTCTCCTCCCTAAATGTAACTGATACATCTCTAAACAATGCATGATTTCTGATTTGAAATTCAAATTAATAAAACATTAGGTAGTTATTTTTGATAGGCTATTATAAATCCACATTAAGTGAGAGATTATTCTTGTCAATAAAAGTAGCTGTAGATTATCCACTTTCATTCCTTTATGGTATTTCAATGTCCGAATGTATCAGAACGTACTTGTGTATAACACTATCCGTCTGGCTCATTTCTAGTTTTTTATTTGTGTGAAAATTTGCCACTGAGTCTTTTAAATGTCTCTCAGTGTGTGGTTTCAGGTGTTTTTCTGGAGCATTTTAATATCAGTAGGATTGTTAGGACAAGTTTAAGCACACAAGTTAAGAACTTTATTGGTTACTGGAGTAACTTTTTCCAATTAGTTGAATTTTGAGACATTTTTATACTTTACTGATGCTCATTATCTAGACTGCCTGCAGTGTATCAACGTTTCAGGGGTTTAGTGTTCTTGCCAACACTTGGCATTCCTGCTTGTTTCTTTTGCCTGTTTTTGTATATTTTTTCTAAATGATTATCAGAGTTCCCCACATTTTCTGGGTACTAACTAATGGTCATTAAATATTTGTTGCAAATATTGCTCCAGTTCATGGTTCGCCTTTCCAGTCTTACTTTATTTTAATTGATTTCACTTTATGTCTTTTCGCAATGATGTTACTCATTTGAAAGTAGACAAATTTATCATCATAGTAATCTTTTATACTTTATTATCAATATCTCATTGGTATTTTGTTATGGTATGATATTAAATTAACTGCAGATATTGACTTCTTAGTTCTACAAAGTTCATGAATCTACCTCCTCTGTCTACCTATTCTCTCTCTCTCATCTATCTATATAGATAACTAATTACCCAAGTCTATTCTTTCCCAATGGATCTGAAATAACAAACCTATCAAATACAATTACCATATATAAATATATGTAGATATACACATAAGTCTTTTACTGGACTGATTTTGGTTAAATTCATATTTCTATTCTTGTGCCAATAACAAAATTAGTAACTGCATTTATAATAATAATGATCATCAAGTGAGGCAAATCTTCCCATCTGTTTCTGATACTTGAAGGATGCCTTGGCTTATACACCTTTAAGAAGCATTGTGTCTAGTATCCTCACGTACCAAACAAATAGTGTATTGAAAATTAAATTAAAATACATTTCAATCTATAGGCTAATTTCAGAAGAGTGAAATATATAAGACTATGATTTTTAATTATTTGAACAATCTATATCTTCATCAGTCGGGTCTTCTAATATATTTTAAGTAAATGCGTAATAGTCTTATTAAGATTTCACACATATTCAGTCGGATTTATAAGTAGTTACCATGTAGTTTTAATACAATTAAAATGACTTCTTTGAAATTTCATTCTAATAGATATTTATTATTGATGTACAGTAATATGATTGAATTTAGTATATTGCTTTTGTATCCATGAGATATTAATTTTGGTTCTTTAACTATAATTTTTGTGGATTTTCTACATGCACTTCATGTCATCTAGATATTGACTTTTTTCCTTTTCTATGTTTTATAGCTTATTTCTTATTTTGTCTTTTTAGTATTTGTAGACTTCATCATATTTTTCCTGATTTTGAAGAAAATATTTTCAAAATTGATTACTGTGATTTTAGTAATTTTAGTCACTACCCTTTTGTAGTATAGATTCTCTACTCTTCATAGACTGGTAAGATGTTTTTCCTACTTTGTTTAATCAAGAATATGAGCTTCAGTAAGGTAGTGATTTTTAGATGTCTGTTTTTCTCATTGGCATATTTCCAGTGATTGGAAGAGTAACTCGTGTATAGTGAGTGACCACAGATACTGATTGTCAAACTGGATGTTGAATTTTGTACACTCTTATCCTTCATTTATTCTGAAAATCATGTGATTGTTTACATTAATCTACCAATGTATTGAATTTCATGAGTGCATTTCCTAATGTGAGACCAGATTTGCATTTCTAAATTTTTTTCAATGAGTGATAAGAGTGATAAGAGGTACGTGAAATTCTCCTGTGCCTTAAAAAAATTTGTAGAAAAAATTATTTTTATATACAAGAGTATGTGACATTGAGCTAAAACTATCCACTAAGGGATATGATTATATGTCTTTATTTTTACCCTTAGTATTCAGAGCTGAAAGGTGGGAAGATGAGGCAATCTATTACTGTCCACAAAATAAAAATGAGTATCTAAAGTCCTCTATAGATTTAGATTTAAACTCAGTGTTTGCAAAGAGGGACTTATGGGGTAACACAAAGGACTGTAATAATTAGCATTAGCTACACAGTGTCTGTGGATAAGTCAATGATAAAGATTAGCTTAATAGGAATTTAAATTAACTCATTTTCAAGGTATTTTCCTCATTTTAGCATTATTTTAATGCAGAATAAAATGCTGCATTGGAAAAAGTTGCAAACCTTAAGTTTATTCTGCCATACTAAATTTTTTGCTGTACACCTTCCCCTTTCCAAATTAAAGATTGTAAATACTCTTGCTGCTTGAGCCTTAAGAAATAGTCTTCTAACATGCTACATGGTGTTTCCCATGTCATCATTTCTTAGACTGTTTACAGAATTATTTTCCTGGAAAATGAAATCTAGACTATTATTATTGTTTACCGAATGCTTTTGCTGTGATAACAGTTTCAAGAAGTAACAAATCTAAATTCTGTGGATAAAGGAAAGGTTATTAGTGAGACATTTTGGCCCAGGTTGACGTTGATTTCATTTATACAAAACACTTACATTTAATTCTAATTCCACCTAATATATTTAGTTCCCATTTGGGAGCTGTAGTGATGTTCTCTGCTGACTAATGAGTCCTACAGGATCCATATCGATCTCAAGTATTTTTTTCACAATAGCACTGTTTGATCACAGAAGAACGAATAAAACCAAACTACTCATTTTGCTTTTTCCAAAGTGTCATATAAAACTAACCTGTGGCAGATGTGAATCATCCTAGTGTCATTTCTTTGGTCCTAATTAAAATGCATGCAATAATTGTTAATTTTTATAATAACTACCATTTCTTTTTGAAAAAGTTCCTTCTGAGTTATAAGTATGGACAATGCCACCTATGCACAAAACATCAAAACATCAAAACATCAAAACATCAACAGGTGGTATAGTATTTTACTCACTCACCATTTATATGGTGCTCTTTGTCCTGTTCATGTTGAATCCCAGGTTTCCTACGGTACCCTACAACTGGGCCCAGCTCTTCTGCTCAACACTATATCCTGAAAGTTCCGTTTGTGTCACTCATTCGTGCTTGGGTAAGACTGATTGTCTTCGGCACAGTTTCTTTTGGAACTGCTTACATTCAACCAAAGCCCGTGGTATGTATATGTAATATTTTCTCTTTTCACCAAAATGTTGTTGTTTGTGCAAAGTCTATTTCAAGATGCACTGAACTTGTTGCACTCCCTGATCACACTAAGGAGTGCTGGAGAAGGAGAAGTGACATCCAGAAACTGACTGTATTCTGTAAAAAGTATTTCAAGCTGAACTGAAATAACAAGGACATTCCTGAGCTTTCTGGTTTGGAAAAAGTGAATCCTGATGATGTGGGGTGTCCTCAGTATTTCATTTTCAGTTTTATTTGCAATGACATCAAATGTAATTTGTTTGTCCCCTATTTAGGAACAACATTATTTAGGCGAAAGCTCTGTCACATCCATAATCAGCTATTTGTCCCTGAACAGTATTTCCGAGGATGACAATACAGAGTATGTAGTTGGCACAGTAATATTGATTGGGGATAGGGAATGCTAATTGATTCTTTTGTTTTTCTTTGAGATTTTTCACACCTAAAATACCTTGTTCAAGATTTTATCAAAACCTCCAGTGACACTAGCCAGAGTGTAGAGAGTGAATTTAAAATTTCTATGTGGATTGTAGTTGCCACCTATGGTGCACAATAAGAATTGTCTGAAGCTTCACTCACACTTTATAGAGTGCTGTAATCAGGTACTTATTTCTGTCGTGGCTCCAGGAGGGACACAGGCCAGTCAATGTGTCGAACCATGCCTGGCTTTGCTGGACCGTACATTAATTATCCGAGGGAATTAGAACTTTTTGATGTGCAGTGGACATGTCATGGCTTTGGCTCATTACAAACAATTCCAATGTTTTTGAAACAAATTATTTCCTTTTTATTTGAATAGTTTTCCCTGACCACAAAGTTCCATGAGTTTTTCTGACTAATTGTGGAAGTTCCCTTAAAGATTAAGGTACGGAAGGAGTGTGAGAAGCTCAACTCTTTTTTTTTTTTTTTTTTGGTGTTGGGGATTGAACTCAGGGCTTTAGCAAAGTTGTTTTATACTGGCTAAATCTGGCAAAATCACAGACAGGCATGTTAAAATGAAATATTACTTTGTTGTACTTCAGAATGTCAGCATTACTCTTTGTAATTTTAAAGAACATATCTACTAAGTATTTTCTGTATTTATTCTCCATAATGACCACCCCAAAGAGAGAAGTAATAGTATTGCTCCTTCATGCAGTTTGAAACTTGACACACAGCAAATCAAGATTGAACATAGTAAGAGTTCATTCTATTTTAAAATTATGATATTACTGTACTCCATTGGAATTTGAGGTTTCAGAATAACAACTCTGTTCACAAATAGGAAACTGTAGGCACTAAAAAGAAACAGTTGTTTTTAAACCTAAGATATAGGTTTTATTTGTTATCGAGGTTTTATTTTTTTCTCTTTTCTAAATGAAAACAAGAACAATGCTGTAACATACTATGTGATATAAAATAATCATGTAAATAATAAGCTTGTCTGGTAAACTTGGTCTTGGGATTCTTCCAAACATACTTTTTAAAAAAATAGCATGATGCTAATGTTCTTTTCACAGGGACTTAAAGTTTTTATGTCTTTTAAATCCAGTCAGTGCAGCATAATGGGAGAGTCTACCTAAAAGATCAGAATCTTGTATTTCATTTATACCTCTCGGTCTTTCATCCCATTTCATTTTGATCCAGAAATGTGCCTTCTTGAATGTTAACCATGAGTAGAAATCTTTGAAAGCTTCTGAAGACCAGTTTTTGTCATTTTACTAATGAATTAATTTCTTAGGGTTGCACAGTGTTTTTGTAATATAGTGTTGTTTTAACAGGTTCCCAAATTGATCAGATATAGTCTTCCCCAAATTACCTTACTCTGATATTTAATAGGAGTTCTACTATTTTCTTGGTGTCTTTTTGGGTCAATTTAGCTGAACTGATTACTCCATATAAATGTAAATTTGGCAGTACATACTTCACATTGTAGTACTCAGTCCTTTCTAATTATTCCATGAAGATTACCTTCTCTAACTAGACTTATATGTCATGGTATTCTGTAAACCCTAAGGTTTAGTTTAATATGTTTATATTATAAGACACCTGTGTAGTGTTCAATGGTTAATTAAATTAGTGCCACTGGGGAAAGTTGTATGCAAGAGGGAATTTTGTTCTGCAGGATCTATCACTTAGCTCCAACTTGACCAACAATAGAAAATTTACTTGATATTTTATATCAATTACTGTCACTTCATGATAAATTATTATTTCCAAAGTATTTATAGACTGTATCGGGGTTCAGTAAACAGTGCTATGATTGGTTATCTTTTACTACACACAGAAAGTGTGGGTGGGTAGCACGAGGAATCACATACCATATCTTTTGTGTTTTTAAAAATATTTTTCTCACTAATTTTTATATGACAGAATCAAAATTTTTAATTGAATTAAAAAGCAATTCTAAGCAAATTATTTTCAAGTAAGTCATGAATGGTTAATTCTAAGTAATTACTTTTAAACAGCATAGTTCTCTTCTCATCAATAAAGCCAGTAATTATAGCCAAATGCCACTAAAATAAACAGTTGTGTGTGTATAGTTTAAATAGTTATATCATGGGTTGGGGATTTGGCTAAGTGGTAGAGTGCTTGCCTAGCAAGCACAAGGCCCTGAAATCGATCCCCAGCACCCAAAACAAACAAACAAATGAAACAAAAACTAGTATTTATGTCAGATATTTCTTTCCACCCATAAAAATAACGATACTATTAATTAGGTCAATTAAGATGTCAAGAGAAAGGAAATCAATTTTGTTTCCATTTCTTGGTTGCTTTTTCCCTCAATTCAATCAATTATTGAGGCGTTTCATATGTTTGTGGATTAGAAAATTCTAGTTATTAATTCTTAGACGCTCATGCCATGTACAATGAGATAATCTTAGGTTAGGTGACAGACGTTTATACACACACCATCCTCTTTTTCTATCATCCACTCTTGTACTTCCATTGGGAGTCCATTGTTTTGCCCAGTGTTGCTTAAAATATCCTAAATAGACATAGAAATCTTGTAGTAACCACAACTACTTATGTATTACAAAATTAGTGGTCTGATTATTAACATTTCATTAGTGACATCTTCTACTTTTCTTTATTTTACATCCCATCCCTCCTTCTCTATTATGTATGACATCAAGCAGAACACAAACCATAATTTACAATTCATTTCATTGTAATTATTGTCAATTGCATAAGAAATTATTTTATATGTCCCTGAGAACAAGGGCAAAATCTCATTCATTTTTTAATTTTTAGTGTCTTTCATAGTGCCTGGTATATAAAAGGCTTTATCTTTGTGGTTATAGAATAATGTTTGCAATCAAAGTAACACAAGAGACACTTTTGAGAGCAAAATAGGTAAACAAGTAATAAATTTTTATATTACCTAAATAATTTTATTTCAAAATTCAGGGTTTTTTTAACATTAGGAGATATACCAATACTCAATAAACTAGCTCTTTCAATTTTACTGTGATAATAAAATTTTTACAACCACAGAACTACTTTGCATTACTAGAATACTTCTTCTTTATAAGGCCCCAAGTGCTTTACAGGAAATGATATAGCAGTCTAATTACACTGTTTTGAGGGACAAATAATTTACTGACAATTCCATACAGCTTATTATCATCTGGCACAAAGCAATGTGGTGAAGACGGTCTGAGAGACTATGTAGACCAACCACATCTTCGAACGGATGAGGCTCTGAAGGTCCAGAGAAATGGCCTAGTAAGGTCTTGTAGTGTTTAGTTATGGTGCCTGGGTCAAAATGTATATTTCAGATGTAACAGAAAGGCCATGAAATCTCTAACTCCCTGCCATGACTCCACCTCTGTGTAAGGAAAGTGATTACACAAAGAAGATTCACATAAAATAGGATGGCTTAGAGAAACAAACAAACAAACAAACTATACTGCCTGCAAATGAAAGCATTAACAAGTGACCTATCAGTGAGAGGAAAAATTCACAGACTGTGTAATTCCATGTTTGTGAGATGAATGTTTCAAAGGATATTCTTCAAAGTGAGAAACCATGTTAGAAGCTGAAAAATTCATCAAATCCTGCTTTCTCTCATGGATCATGAGTAAGGAATGTGTCTTGTTGGGGCAACATGGAAGAGGCAGTGGGCATCTGCTCCTTAATGATGTCATCCACAGAGTCATGTGACTGGGTGACATATGATGTGCCAGACACTCTACTAGCAGCACTGATACTCACAGGTCTCAGAGACTATGAAAGAAAACAGTCCATGTTCAAGTTATCAGTCAAGTTTTGACCGTGTTGACACAGAGCTGCATGGTCTCCAGAGCTTGTTACAGAGCTTTGATTTTATCAAGAAAAATTAAGAAATGTTTCTCTATATAAGTGGCTAAGTGTACAAAAAATGGTGTTAAGACAAGAGGGAAGAGCAGCCAAGTTGAAAAACTAGCACATTCAAAGACCTGGATAGTTTCATGTGACTGAAAGGTAGACAGTGAAGTTAGGACAATATGAGACAGGATATGAAGAGGAAAGAGAAACAAAACCACACAGAGACTTACAGCATATGTTCAGCAGTTTTGTTTTTATTTTAATAAGAAGTTGTTGAATAGAATGGAAATGTGCCAAATGCAATGTGTGTGAAGTGATTAGAGGCAATTCAGACTGGATGAAATGCAGAACAGGTAGGAAGTAATGATAATAACTTTAAGATGTATAGATGTTTGAACAATGAAATAGCTATATTTTAGTGAATTACATTCCAGAACTCTCAAGCATATTATATTTTCTAAACATACTGAGACATTTATTTAAATTTTCTATGGTGCTTCCTTGGGTTTTAAGCATGAAATGGAATCCAAAATGGCCATGTGGCTCTTACAGTGTTTTTCTGGGATTTCTTATTATTCCATCAATTCATGGATTAAATCTCTTTCATTGAGTGTGTCCTTACCCTTGTATTCACAAAAGAGACTCATAGAGACTCATAGAGAACAGAGACTCAAAGAGACCAGAAATGAGGCTGTAAAGAATCCTTGGAAGAATGTAGACAGGCAGTGGAGTAAAGGCGCAGGAGCCTCGAGGTTCCGGGACCCATCAGTGATTTTCATATTGGGAACGCTAAACCAAACATTGAGTATAGCTGACATGCTCGGTACAGAATAATAGTTGGGTACTACTTTAGGAAAAAATGGGAATTAAGAGACAGAATGATGATGATTATTTATGTTTGTGTTCTTAAAATCTTTACTAACCTGAGAAAAGTTTGTACTCTGATGCTAGGTTTACCTGTGGAAATATAGACTCTATTAGTTCTTCATTTAAAACCTTTTTATGCTAAAATAATTGTATTAGTCAGTGGTTTCTAGAATCAATGGTTTGCAAGAGAGCAGATTTAACGCAGGACATTTACACATTATAACATACACTCAAAAGCCAAATGCAGAAGCATACAGAAGTCTCTGTGTGCTGGAGACCCAGAAGATCCAATCAAGGTCTGGGAGCCCTGAGCAAAGTTCTGCATAAGTCTGTGTCTGCACTAAAATGCTAAAGAGCCTGTACTGGAACCAAGATATGATGCTCAAGGTGGAGATGAAGACCAGAGCTCGCCTGAAGCAAACAGCAGCCATCCCTGAGGACAGCTAGGCTGGAGCTCTTCCTGCGATGAGAGAGGGACTGAATTCACTTCAGGGAAACCAGTCACAACAGAACTTCTCCTGGGAGATGGTCGGCCCCTATCTTCCGCTTCCACTGTGTCAGCAACAATCCTCAGGCGGCTCGTCTACACCCAGAACCATGATAACTCAGTTCAGCTGGGCGTTCCTGCTCAAGTTGCCCATAATCAGTCTACCACAATAATCTTAAAGTATCACTTCCTTGTACATCTTCATTCTCCTACTTCTAATGTTGTTACAGGATGTTGACAGGAGTGCAGATAGTAAAGACTTGCTCAAAAAGTTTAAGATGGGAATAACAGTTCTGTGGAGAATTGGACTAAAGGCCATTTGTGGTTTCTCAGTCATGGCCCACTAGAGGAAGAGGTGTGTGAGAAAACCTCGGAGGAGGCCTGCTGGGAACTACAGGTACTTGGATATGGGAGAAGACAAACAAAACCAATATGGAGAATCAGCCTGAAGGATAAAACCACCAGATAGACACCCATATCAGGTGGGTGGTTAAAAAGGGAATCAGGGTCCCCTCTGAATCGTAACACTCCTTTGTGGGAAGTTGAGTTTCAAGGTGATGACCTAATCCATCAGGGAGAGAAATCCCAACACAGCAGAGCATTTAGGTTGTGAGATACGTACCAGCGATGGCTTTT
Source organism: Hystrix cristata (assembly GCA_004026905.1). Lineage (NCBI taxonomy): Eukaryota > Metazoa > Chordata > Mammalia > Rodentia > Hystricidae > Hystrix > Hystrix cristata. Next base: position 41,723 of record PVJO010005975.1, read on the forward strand.
AGCCTGAAACAGTGCAAGAATCAGGAGCATAAAGCTGAGGTGGAAGATTTTAAAATCTTGGTGTTTGGCCAGAAACGTACACGTGTGTGCCCAAAGAGGTTGCCACTGCTGAAAAGATTAGCACCATTAAAAAGAATCCAATTACTTTGCTTTGGGCTAGTAAGAAAGCCAGACCCCACCCACTGCAGTCTCGAGGGGGTACACGCATAAACACCTTGGAGAGACTTACTTTGAAACAGGCGCACTGAGACACCCTACTCACACAATGCTTGAACATTTTTTTCTGCAAAATGGCTCATGATATCACTACATGTATTAGTTCAAAGGACACATTTTATGTTTTCTAGCTATTTCATGATGTTTGATTCAGCGTTCACAGCAGTTATATGTCTCCACAGGTTTAGAATTGCTTTAAATCCTGTTTTTTGTAAACTAAGATCCAAATATCTAATTTCTTGAATAAAAAATATTTATTCATTTTTAATTAAAATACTTTTGGTATTATGTTTAGTTTTTTATACAAAAGAAAATTGTCAAATCAGATTTATTATAAGCTTTCTGCACAAGAGGTAGTGAAGACTGACTTGAAAAAATTGCTTTCTGTTTACATTGTATATTTGAATACATTATTTTATCTTCCCCATTTTATGTACCTTTTTGTCAGAAAATGTATTTATTAGACTTTAATTAAAATTCTAATTTTGAGAGAGTTTATATTCACGTGCAGTATAAGAAATCATTCAGAGAAATCATGTATATTCTTCACTCAATTGCCTCAGACACTACAACTTGCAAAACTGTAGTTTGATATGACTGATACAATATAATACAATATTAACAATGATAGATTCTAAATGCGAAACATTTCCAATCATGGCACCCTCAAGCGCGTTGCCATTTTACAGTCATAATCATTTTCCTCCTGTGCCTGAGTCCTCCTTACCACAGAGTGCTTACTAATCTGTTCTCAATGTTGATAATTTTGTCATTTCAGGCATATAATATAAATTAAATTATTCAGTTTACAAACTATGGAGGTTATCATTTTTATTTTTTGGAGGTACCGAACTAGAGGCCTTCACACTGAGCTATATCCCAAATCGCCTCGTCCCCTTTTCAATTTTTAAGTTTTGAGACAGGGTCTTGCTAAGAGGCTAAATTGCTTAGGCTGAGCTCAGATTTATGATCCTCCTGCCTTAGCCTCTGGAAGTGCTAGGATTACAGGTGTAATCTAGATTATTCTTTCCTTTCGCTCAATATTATTCTCATCAGTTCTGTTCCCTTTTTATTGCCAAATGACATTTCACTGCATGAATGTAAATATTTTAATAAACCATTGCCCTGTCAAAGAATATTTTAACTATTTCTGGTTTTGCCTGTTATAAAAGAAGCTGCCATAGACATGTACATAATTTATGTGAACATGTTATTGTTTATTTCTCTAGACTGAATCTCTATGAGTAAAATTGCTGGCCTATATGGTGTTTACATGTTTAACTTCTTTTTAAAAGTGCCAGTCTATATTTCCTGAGGCACTGTACTATTCTACACTGTCATATGTATTTTTAATCCATTGATAGGTTTGTGGTTAACAAATATTTTCTTCCAGAGAGTAGCTTATTATTACATCTTCCTGAAGGAGTCTCGAGCAAAGCAGCAGCTCTTAGTTTTGATTAAGTCCACTTTATAATCTTACTTTTGCTCTACATTGAAGAACATTTTGCTTACTCCTCCATCCCAAGATTACATTCTATGATTTTTATACATCTTATACATCCTACATTTAAATCCAAGACACATGTCGAAGTAGTATTTTTATAATGGCTAGCACCTTGACCAAGGTTAATGTTTTATTTATGGCAGCCCAATTATTCTGGCACCATTTATTGAAAGGTTATTTTGTCCATTGAATGACTTTTGCATCTTTCTCAATGATCAGTGCATATTTGCATCAGTCTATTTCTGGGTTCATTATTCTGGTCCACTGAGCTATGGATCTGTCCCATTGTCTGTGCTAGTCAGTCTTGATTGTTGTAGATTAATGGTGTCTTGAGCATTAGTAAACTGATTCATATAACTTTAGTCTTCTTTTTCAAAGTTATTTTAGTTACACAAATTCTCTCCCTTTCCATACAAGTTTTAGAATAATGTTGTCCATATCCATAAAAAATTGCTGGAATTTTGAAAGAAATTACTTTAAAACTATTTATCAGCTTGAGGTAATTGATACATTTATTGTCCTGTCTTTCAATTCATGAATATTGCATTTCTCTGCCCTTATTTAGGTAATTTTTATATTTTTTCTATCATCATCTTCTACTTACAGTATACAGATACTGTACCCATTTTTTTAAATTTCACACAAATATTTCACCACTAGTTATAGAATTATGGTTAATTGTAATACATTTTAACTGCATCCTTTGAGCATGCTAGACACATTAGTTTGACTTATTTTTATAGATTTTGCATATGAGAATGTTCATTGCTTTAATTTCTGAGATCAAAACAAGTATCTAAAATATCATTTGTATTTGATAGATTTTAATGATATCTGATAGAACTGATTATCAAAAGCAGATATTCCCTAGTCCTGACTATGTGGTGGCTAATTTTATGTATTGATTTTGTTAAGCTATGCTAAGTAGTTTGGTCAAACACAAGTTAAGATGTGAAGGTATTTTGTAGATATAGTTAACATCTATCATCAGTTGACCTTAAGTAAAAGAAATTAATTCCAATTAGTTGAAAACACGAGGAGTCAAAACAGGTCTTCTAAGGAAGAATAAATTCTTCCTTTATATTTCATCACAGAAATCTTTGCCAAATTTTCTTTAAATCTAGTATGTGTGTACATATAGTTTGTTTTTCTTTTCCTTGAGGAACCTTGTCCGATGGACGTTCTGGTACTGGTAGTGAAGTGAATGCATTTTGCTTGTGGGGATGGACATGAATATTTTTGGACAAGAAGACTTACTCTTAGGGACTGAGTTGTGTCTACTAAAAGTTTAAATTATAGTCTTATCTCCTAGGTTCTGTGAATGAGCGCTTATTTGAAAATAAAGTTTCTCCATGTAGTGAAGTTAAAATGAAGTGATTGGGTGGACTTTAACCCATTATAATTGGTATCCTTATAAGAAAAGAGCAAACATATGAAGATATATGGAGAATGTCATATGATGACATAAATCAGAATTATATATCTACAAAACATATATCTATAAATATATATCTATATCTCTACAATTATATATCTACAGAATTACATATATACAAGTGAAAGACCACAACAGATGAATGGCCACCAGCAGGAAACAGTAGGGAAGAGGCACGGACAGGAGCTCCTCAGACAGAAAGACCACGGCACCGTCATATCTTTACTTTTAGATTTCTACACTCCAGAATGGTGAGCACAAACGTTCTGTTTAATCTACTCAGGTTATTGAATTTTTTATAGCCTCTCTAGTAAATGTGAACAGATTATCTGCATAAATGATATTCTTGGTTTGATCCTTGTTAATGAACCTAACGATGAAGTTCTGAACACAGAAAAAGTATAATGTGTTAGAATATTCTTGTTAAAATACATATATTAATACATATATGTATAAATGAACCTTCTTTTATATAATAGAAATATTTTTCATATAATTTCATATGTTTAATACCTACTTGCTGAAAACTATGATTAATATGAAAATATTTATAAAACATAAAATTTTCCTGTCTCTTATTATTTCCTGTTCCTCCTTCCTTACGATGATCTAAGAATTTGAAATGTAGTAGGTGAAAGACACAAATAAAGTGTTTACATATTTTTCTTCCCATAAACAGTATTGCCTTATACTGCTGGCTTTCAATAGACAACTTGTGCAATCATTAATTGTTGCGCTAAGTGTAATTCATATGGCCAGATAGAAGCCATTACTTTGACAGAATTCATAACATTTCACCTGGGACTGGTAAAACCTTTAGCACATTGCTTTGTACATTATAATTCTATTTTTTCCTGAAGCCATAAAGTTTAATTCTGTGTTTTTAAGGCCCCTAACAGTCTAACACCTTTTCTTATTGCATAAGGACTCGTGCATATAGGCAGATGGCCTGAGGAAAAGACAAAATGATGTGTTATAATCAGAATCAATTCGGGCTTCAAGAAGCTTTCTAAGAATTTCATATGACAGTGGCTGTATATAAGTTTAAGTATATGAATTGAAATATACTCCCTTTTACACTGACTAAGAAGACAGTAATTACAGAAATATTTATTTTTCATTTCATATTTTTTGTGGTACTGGGGAGCGGTAAACACCAGGCCTCTGTGCAATACACAAATACTGCACCCATTGTGCTTTCCCAGTAAATGCTCTCCCACTAGGTTATAGCCCTAGCCCTAAGGAACTATTTTAAAAAGGATGAAGACTAATGGCAAATTGAGATAGAATTGTAGAGCAGCAACATTTGAGAACCTGATGCAAAAGAAGACCAAGTTATAGCATTTTAGAAAAGTCTATGTGGTATGATTTGAATGATTCCCCCAAATTTCACCTGTTGGAGACTTAATCCTCAAAGGCATATGTTATTAGTATTTGGGACATGAAATGATTGAGAGATGATTGGGTCACAAGTCAGAGCTCTCATGTGTTTATCGATTCAGGGATTAATGGATTAAAAGGTTAATGGATTATCTCAAGGGGGAGATTGTTGTAAAAGACTTTTGGGCTCTATCTCTTAGATGTGCCTCTCCTGACATGGGATTCCAGCTCTCCCTCTGGATTCTACAGAAAGTGCCCACCAGCAAGAAGGCTTTCATGAGATGTAGCCATTGATCTACAACCTTCAGGTAGTGAGCTGATAAACCTTATTCTTTTTAAATTTCTCAGACTGTGTTATTCACTTACAGCAACAGGAAATGGACTCAGACACAATAAAACCCTATATTCTAAAATGATATTAATGAAAGCCTAAAAACACTTTGATATACATTGCAGAACCATCAAAGGCTGAAGAGGTGGTATCTACACATAGCTTTCAAGATAAAGTTCAATTTTAGCTTAAAGTTTGGATGATTTTGTGGACTTTTAGAAGGAACAGTTTTACCCCCAGATCACTCCCCTGTTCAAGACATTTGTGCAGTTGCCTCTCACTCCCTGGGACAGAAGATAAGAAGCTTATTGTATTGTCTTATTAACCGATGGACTCTGCATTGGAATTAATTGGGCACAGGATCAGAGTATCTTTCTTTGAATGTGGCTGACAGAAAAGGAAAAATGTAAAGATTTTGATATCAAGTACTCCTTCAAGGAAACAGCCTAGCTAAATCTATTACAGTGAAGTTAAGTGTGGGAAGTTTTATGCATGTTTTCTTAGGCACAAAAATATCATTAGCACCTTACTTTCTGATAAACAACCAATGATCCCCCAAGAGAATTGGAAACAAATGAATTAGCATACAACAACTTGAAGGTGACAGAGATTAGATGAATTAACAAACTGAATGAATTAATACAAACTGAATGAATTAATAATAATTAAAAATTATTATTAGTAGCCTCAATTTATTACTAATTATTAGTAGTAATAAACTTATTATTAGTGGCCTCAAAATATTAGTGGCCTAAATATTTAGTATTACATAAATGATTTTTTTTTTTTTTTTTTTTTTTAGTTTTGGAGTTTTTTTTGTGTGTGTGTGCTGGGACTCAAACTCCGGGCCTTGTGCTTGTGAGGAAAGCACTCTAACCACTAAGCTAAATCTTCAGCCCCAGGAATATTTTTGAGAAAAAGGAATTTTGACAATTAAATAGTGTAGCAAAATAAAAACTCATTAGAAGCAATGACAACTAAGTTTTTAAAAATTAGAGGAGGGGCTGGGGATTTAGCTCAGTGATTAGAGTGCTTGCCTTGCAAGCACAAGGCCCTGAGTTTGATCCCCGGCACCACAAAATAAATAAATAAATAAATAAATAAATAAATAAATAAATAAATAAATAAATAAAGATTAGAGGAAAGGGAATATATTTGTGAAAACATACCAAATACAAAGATAAGGAAGTTAGTAGACCAGGTCAGAAGAACCAGTATCCAAATAATAAAGTTTTTGGAAAAGCGTACAGTGAACTTTCCCTGGAACTTTTCCTGAACTAAAGAACAAAGATTTTCATCTTGAAAGGTTCCACCGATTGCCTAGAGCATTGAACGAAAATGGCTCACCCTGAAGTATATCTGTATGAACTTTCAAAACACAGAGGATAAAGAGAAAAAAAGTAGAGGTGGTATGTACAGGATTAGAAATCAGGATCTGTGCTTCTCACCAACTCTAGCAGAACTTGCAGATCGACAGTGAAATATCTTTGAAATTTGGAAGGGTAATTGTTTCTAACTTAGAGTTTGTACCATAAATATGAAATCAGAAAAAAATTTTTTTCTCTAAATGTACTAAAAACTTTAACTTTTATAAGATGCTACTTAATGATGTGGACTATCAAAATAAAGAAATAAACTAATCAACGCATGGGGTCTAGGAAACCAAATATTAAAAAACAAATCTGGCTTCAGTGAATTCTGGGAATACGAGAAGATTCTAAAATGACAGTTGTGCTTTATTACTTGAGACCAACCAATATAAAGCCGATGAGAATGGAGAGGATTTTTATTTTTTTTTTATTTTTTTATTTTTTTTGGAGAGGATTTTTAGTATTTAAAGTCTCCAGGTGCAGTCCTGGCATACTGACACTGTCTTTAAGGCAATCACTTTAAACTCTTGCCTGCTTCCTTTGGTGTTTATCAAAGATCTCTACATAACATGTTTTGATTCCTGTATATTGCTTTTCCAGATTTTAATAATATTTATCAGTTTTCTAGTGTTCTAAATGAGGGCTTCACATTTTACCTCATATTCTTTTAAGTACTATTTATAATAGAGCCATATTTTATAATACAATTACTTTTTTTACAGAATTATTATTTTTTACTTCATCTGGAATTCATAAATATCTGCTTTTAATTTACTTGTTATATAGCACTTATAATTCGACACTGTCAATTGCTTTATTTTCATATCAATGTATTCAGAAATATCAATTTTTCAATTTCATTTGGTTACTTTGAAAACTAAAACACAGTAATCAATGAGTCTTTCAAATATTCAAAATATTATCCATTGTCTTGAAATAGTCATTGAAGAATGATAACAAAATTTCAAGTAATTAATAGGAAATAACTTGGACTTATAATTTATTGGGATTACAAATGTTTTAAAAATTTTTTTTTTCTGGAAATAATTTTAGTCTTCAAGAAAAGTTGTGACAGAAGTGTAGGGAGTTGATTTCATATGCCTAGTCTCTGAACTCAGTTGTTATTCCTCGTACAGGATCATATCCACTATGGAAGCTCTTTATAGAACTTTCAGTTTAGTCATTGTGTTCTTCAGCTACAGAATTTCTATTTGGTTATTTTTATGGTTCTATGCCTTTTAAATTCTAATTTCATTCATGTATTGTTTTCCTGATTTCATGTATTTATCTATATTCTTTTAGAGCTCATTGAGGCACTTCAAAATGATTGTTTTAAATTATGTTCCTAATGATCCATTCTCTAGATTATTGGCGATCCTTGTGCTCTTGATTTGAAGAAGTATACATCTATTCTAGTCATCATAGACTGGCTTTGGCACGTACAGCCTTTCATAGATTCTGGTGAGCTTATTTAGTGATTCTAGCTCCTTGCCAGGGTGTGTGGGTAGGTTTGCTCTTGGATTCTGTAGGTGGGGTTATCAGGTGTCTCCTTAGTGCATGAAAAGTTTTGATACCTAAGTTCACACGGGCTACCCTGATGCCCACATCTGTGGGACAGATCTGGAGCCTGGCACCCGTGGTGGAGCCTTGCAGTTTGGTCCAGATGGAAACCCTACACCTGATTAGACACAGTGGGCCTGGAGCATGGATCCATAGCCCATGGCCTGGATTTCGGGTTCAGAAAGGCTGACCCTCAGTGGAGCACAGCCTGGAACCTGGGGACACGGAGGCCATCCTGGAGCCTGGGCTTACATGGGAAGTTCTGGGCATTAGTTAAGGTTCCCTAGGGGAGCAGAATCAATCAAAAATCTAGTCTAATTATGCAAGGGGTTTTATTACATAAACCTGCAGGAGCTGAGGCAGAAGAGGCCACAATGATCATTTGCCGGTGGAAGAGCAAAGGATCCAATAGTGAGATTCTCTCTCAAAAAGGCAGAGGGACACATTTCCTTCCTTTTCTTCTTCTTTTTTATTTCATGAAGGATATAAGCCTGTTGGTTGGTGCCAATAGGGTGGGCTTCTCCCATTCCGTTTTCTGGCACATGTGTCAGTCATCCCGACAAGCCAGAACTGTGCTTTACTAATCTGCTAGGCATTTCTTCATCCTGTGACATATCACAATTAAGGGCCACAGCCTGGACCTGGATCTATGTGTATGTGAGAGGGGAGTGCTAGAGGAAAGACTAGAAATGTGGGTCTACAAGGGTGGGTTTGGGTTCAAAATTCACGGGAGCTGAAGTGGTGCTGGGCAGGGCCTCGAACCCGTGTTTGTGCAGGGCCATCTTGGAGCCTGGGACTAGACAGATCCACTTGGAGTCAGTATCCACCCAGGTGGACACAGTGCTGAGTCTGCAGCCAAGTCTAGTGCTCACACTTCCCTCTTCCTCCACACAAAGGCCGTCACTCTGGGATGAGGTCTCAGTGCATGTGAAAACGCCCTTCTTTTCCTCTTCCATGTGTTTTCTCTAATTTCTGTATCCCACCCTAGTGCTGTAAACACACACACACACACACACACACACACACACAAAATTTATGAAAAGCTATCATAGTTTTTAAATTGAGAATAATTTGAGGTCTATGTTATGTGATAAGTGTGTTTAATCCCTGTGAAAGAAGATGTGCCTTTCTATATCTAAATACATATTTATACATTAGTTTTAAAGCTAAATAATTGTATCTGAGTTTCTCCCAAGGCTGCAGAGCTGACTTGAGAAATTCTCCAGAAGATCTTGTGTTTCCATTCTCCATTGTCTTTTCAAATATGCTGACCTCCTTGTTTCCTCCTCTCATTGAGTTGATAGCGATCAATATCCTTAATTCTTGTTATAATTATTTTTAGTGCAAATTTTTTCACTCATAATCGATTCCCTTCATCAATATGACTGTATATATTGGTTACACTGAAGAGACTATTACAGGGTGTTCTTCAGCTTATAGTCTGAATATTTTAATAGCGACATTTTGATCCACTACTTTTTGAAGCAGTGAGATAGTTTCTAAATACAAGTGTTTGCAGAAAGCAAATTGAGAAAAAAAGAAAAAAAACTAAATAGTTTTGGCAAAAATTACAGATTAAATTATTGCCCGTTTGTCATGACTTTACTTACATAGAACTGGGATTCGGGATACCACAGACTATGTTTATTCTAAATATCTGCTTAAACTCAGAGATGCTGATGTCCAGCAATCTTAACCGACTTGTATGTTGTCTCAGTGCTAATGACAATGTTGGCAACAAAGTTAGGCCTATTGATCACTTTTGAAGTAAATTTTATGTCAAAAATTATATTTATGAATAAGAGCCATACAATTATTTTATATTATTATCTTATACAAGGAATTATCCTAGTTCTTAAGTGTTTAATTAAATAATTTGGCAGTCTTGAACTTCAAACAGAACAGTAGTTTGCCAGGATAAATGGAAATTTTTTTACTATGAGAAAGATAAGCATGTGGAGATAAGCGCTGAAGTGTCACTATTACTGCTGAAGTGTAACATTCCAGGACCTGAATGAATCACATGTGTGTCATGGAAACCTGAGACAATTAATACTTGTCTGATAAAATATTTGACCAATGGTGAAAGGAAAGTGACTTTTTAGGATTTGGAATCTGGGATTTGGAATTTTGATTTGGTAATTATATAGCCACAGAACCCTGTCCTATTAAAACATCTGGATTATTAAAAGTCAATCACAACTGGAAATTAATTGTGTATATTCTTCCTTCAGTTCATTAGTTTTGAATCTTAAGTATGGAATTTAATAGGATTTCTAATTATTTGGAGCAGGGTAAAGCAGGAGTCTGAGTAATCATCACCGCCGTCTTACCTAGGATGACACCTTAGGTATCATTTTACGTATTGTCATATTCTTAGACTATATGTCTTCTAGGAAGTTCCTATTTTGTAATATTTTGCCCATAACAAAATTGTCAATTTTCAGTGTTCAGTGTTTTTATTTATATGGCCCCTCTTCCATATTTGTGCAAGATATTTTTAAAATCAGGAACACCGTATTTATTTATTTATTTGGCACTGGCGATTAAACTAAGGGCCTTGTGATTGCCAGGCAAGTAAGTGCCCTATCACTTGAGCTAAATCCCCAACTCCAAAAACACATCATGCAGGGAAAGACTGAACCCATTGTCTTGTCTTGGACAGCAATGCTAGTGTTGGTTCTTCTGGTGTCATTAACAGATTCCACTCTTCCAGAAGTCTACCCAGGCTGTCTCACACCTTCGTAACATCATCTGTTACTACCTCTATGGCCATTGTTTTGAACCATATACCACTACCACAACTCTCTCCGAGCAGACACAGCACAACTGCTGCCATAGGAAGGAACTTCACATTGCAAAACCCAAGGGCATTACCCCTTTAGCCCTCATCTTTAATCTCATGTCCCTCAGTGAAGTGTCACCATTGCTGCTGAAGCATGAGGTTCCAGGATCTGTGTTGTATTACTTACTTTTCCAGAGTCAGTGGTTTGCAAAAGAGCAGATTTAATACAGGACAAATGCAAGTTACAACATGGACACACAAACCAAATGCGGAAAGAGTGCAGAACATCTACCTATGCACTGGAGACCCAAAAGATCCAATCGAGGGCTGGGAGCTCACGACTGTGTCCCACATAAATCCATGTCTGCACTAAAAGCCTGAAGAAATGTATACTTGAGTCAGGGTAAGATGCACAGGTAGAGATGAAGACCAGAGCTCCCCTGAAGCGAGCAGCAGCCATCCTTGATGACAGCAAGGCTCCCAGCTCCTCCTGAGATAAGAACAGCCGAGTTCCCTTCCGGAGAACCAGCCACAATACAGCTTCTCCTGGGAAACAGTTGGCCGCTATCTTCTGCTCCCATTCTCCTTTGTGTTGTGTTGGCAGTAACCTTCAGGTGGATCCTCTATGCCCAGAACCACGTCAGCTCACTTCAACTGGGTGTTCCTGCTCTAGTTGACCATATCATTTCACCACTTGAATGAATCACATAGGTGCATCACAGAAGCCCAGGACAATTAATACTTATTTGAAAAAAATTTGACCAATGGGGAGAGGAGCAGAAGAATAAATCATTATCTTTCAATCTTTTGGATTTCTTGTGGTATAATATTTCTTAAGAGTTACAAAGAAAAAAATTCTTTAAGAAGAATTCATCATTCAAGCTTGACTACGTGCTGTATCCAGTCATTACTACACCCACATATATATACACATATATATATATTTAATATTTTAAATTATATTTCTTGGTAATGTAGGAAAATATATTTTGTTTAAATCTATGTTTTTTAGTAGAACATACTTGACTGCAAGATGTATTCAATTGGAAACCAATGCATAAACAAGACAATTTAAAATTATCTTTGACATTGGATAGGATTGATATCAACTAATGAATGTGATGTATTCTGGTGTATGTCCATTGGCATACGAGTGTGGAATAAACATAGCTTAATCATTATTGTTTTCCCCAGAATGGTTCTGCACATCTTTCACATGAGAGGTGAATTATTTAGAATAGAAAATTTAAAAGGTAAAATAACACTGCTGAGCATCTACATTATTTCAAGTGTTGTGACAGATATTTACATTTGTCATTGTTACACTTACATCTGTTGCCTATTCTGCAAAGTAGAAGAATTAAATAATTGTTTTCCGTTTGTATAATTTGTGGTAGATTATGTTACTTTTTGTCAAAATTCTTATTTTTCTATCTGTGTCTCCAGGTATAGATAGATAGATTGTACTTCCTAGCCATGTTGACGTCACATTTGACCATTTGTCTTGGCTAAACTAAAGAAATATGAGTACCCGTGACAAATATCACTTATGTCCCAAGTATATGAGAACTTGCAGAAAGTTTTCCACGTACACCTTCCATCTGTTGCAAGATCTACGTGGAACAAATTCACAGATCACCCAAAGTGAACTCAGAGTATGATCTTGAAATGAGCCTCTGTTGTTGTTGTGACAGACTCCAAATTTAGTTCATTTCACAGCAGCGTAACAGAGTGCTCTGACTTATAGACAGTTAATAAGTGGGGGTGAGCATCTAAATGCTTTTCTTACATGGAGAAAAATAGAATAAATGTATTATTCTCAAAGTTATAGAGTGTTGATCAGGATACAGGATCACAATCATAATATGTAAAGAACAATAACATGCCAGGAATATCATACAAAATCCTAAATGAGAGAAAACATTCAATAGTTATTAGAGGATTTCAGTGGAGACAGTGATTTTTAAAATTTGTACATCCATATTTTGTTTTTGGGGGTAGTATTTCTTCTTCAGCATACCATGAAATTGTGATATTTTATTTCTATGTTCACTTGATAAGAGAGTGGACACATTGTTTGTTCATATCTATTAATCTTTTATTAACCATCCAGATTTTACTATATTAGAATATACATTATAAAACATATAGACATAAGAGAGAAAATCACTGGATAACCTCATTGACTTATTTGGTCTCTACCTAAGACTATGATAATTGTCCTTCTGCCAAAATTGTAAATTTAGGATTACTTGCATTTTAATCCATTTAATTTTATTCCATTAATTTGCTTACTCACCTAACCTGCTTCAGTTAGTATGGAAATAGTAACTGAGTATATATTCAGTATAAAGCTAATAGGAAATGATGAAATGATAGTTCATATCTCCAAAATATTAATATTTAAGACCAATCTTTATGAATTTAGTATTGTATAGCATCCATTTAAATTTTTTTCCCAAATGACAGGCTTAAACATTAGAAATGTACTTACAAAAATAGTTTCATTAATGTTATAATATATATATATATATATATATATATATATATATATATAAAAAGAAAGTTTGGGGAAATTTTCTGCTTAGCTTGCGTATTAAGAAACCAAAAAGTTCCATTAATTCATTGCTCATATTGTAGTTGAATTTATCATATGTAGACTAGAGAGGGGAAAGTGACAGGACTATTCTTCTTCAGTTACGATTCTTTATTACCTTTCCCTAGAGAGCAGCGTCAGTGTGCCTGTGTTATTAAAGACATTAATCTAAAAATACCTGGAATAATGCTAACAATTGACTTGCTGGTGTGATGGCTTTCTCAGCTGACTGATCATGTTAATGAGATCGGTGAACTACAGGAAATATCTTCTCTGTTATTGTGATACTCTCAATTTGACTGTTTGGGACATCCAGACAATCAATTTGCAGCAAGAGAAGATGGGCATTCTTCAGAGCAAAGTCCAAAAAATTAATGTAAAACTAAGCAGATTATAGAATAATTATTCTCACCCATGGAAGCCCTTAGATACCTTTCCTAGTAAGACTTTTAAGTCGAATGCAACATTCATGGGACACTTTGTCCAAAAACTGGGCACAGTTTGCAAGAATGCTTTCTACTTTCTGACTTACATTACAAAAACAATAAAGGGAAAACTAGAACGTAACTAGAACACTTTCTTTCTTTTGATTGTTATGGAATGTCACACCAGAGAGTATGCAACAATTCCATCAGCACACACTCAGTGCTCCTTGATGATAATGTGCAGTGGTGAATAGAAGCAGTGCCTGATACCTTGAAGAGTCATTTGATTTGGAAAAATAGAAATCCAGAAGCTTATTTAATGTAAATCAGCACAGCAATGATATAGTATCATACCGATCATTTCAGATAAGGACCTAAAAGAAGTCAGAGAGTGCAGATGGATACAGCATTTAGAACAGATAAAAAGGGAAGCATATTCATATTTTTTGATGAGTCTTCCAATATATTTTATAATATTTTAAAAGAATCAAGGCCCCCGAATGTGCCTCCTCACACATAATCTGGTGTAAAGGTGTTTTTATTTTTTTCTCAAATGCACCATCATCTCTGACCTAAATTGAAAAATTCTCTTACCTGATCTTCTTGCTTCCACTTCGGCTCTAAACAATGTACATTCTATGGCACGAAAGTCAGAGAACTCCTCATAAAATGATAATACAATCTTGTCATTCCTCTGCTTGCTCTTGTAACTTTGAATAAGTGCAAACTCCTTATGCAATGTGTATGACTGTTACCAGGCTTGTCCCTCAACTGACTGGCACAACATTTTCAGTTCTACCCATATTAGACTTTCAGAGATATCAAAAATGTTCTTCATCCTTTCTCCTCCCTGAACTCTACACACCTCCTCTCATATCCTTCTAACTCCTCTTCTTTGAGGCCACCATAAAAATTACATTCCCAGAGAGGTTCTCATCAACTATGTAATCTTTAGTAGTTTTCTCCTGTAATTTCTTTTAGTTAGCACTGAATTTCTGTTCTTATGAACCATTTAACACAACTTACAGCTGTGTGTTTATATTAATTAAGATACAGGGTAGCCTGATGTTAAAGAGGAAACAAACAAACAAACAAAAAACCAATAAAACCTGGCCCCAAGATGCAATAATTTACATCAGGTAGAATCTTATTTCTCAGTTTCAAAAACTATCCAGAGGTGCATAGGCTTAGCCTGGGATAGAGGCTCTGCAATCTTTTCACATGTTTTTTGTTGTCATTGTTGTTTGTTTGTTTTCTTGAATTCAACACAGTTTCAGTTTTTACCAGGATCTTATCTGGCAGAAAGAGAAGAAAAAGAAGGAGGCAGAGTTTCACACTGGACTTGCACACTGTTGGCCCAAACATAACTATATGTTCACATCTATGGTCACATAGCAATATTGCAATGTTAATTTTTAAGTTTTTAACATCTGTATTTTCTACTAGATTTTAAGCTTAATTAGAGCAGAGAAATTTTTTAATCATCTAGTTCTTATAGAAAGTACTCAATAAGTATATTTTAATTAAATAACCATGAATTCGGAATATTTTTAATTATCAGATTCTTTTTAAAGTCCTCCTAAGTGTCTGTTTCACTGTCCTCTTAAGTGTCTGATATTATATACCATACATTTGTTTATATATTTTTTTCTATTTTCTACTGTATGGTAAACCCCAAAGGAATAGGATTTTTTGCTATTTATTTCAGTTATAATATCGGTACGTACCATGGTGTGGTCCCTGAATAAACACATGCTGAGTTAGTGATTTTATGTAAAAATATACTCAGTTCTCTTTTAAATAGAAATTTTACAAAGTGGAAAGTTTCAGAGTTCTTTCCTATATACCAGTGTTTGTCACTCTGTTTCTCATTATCACCCTCACCCTGAGAGCCTTTTTTGATGCCTTTCCTCAAACTCTATGCAACCCCTTATGAAATTATTTTTATCAGTTATAATTAAGAATAGGTTATTATCATTATGACAGATTACTGGGGTCAATTGTATGAACAATTTTATAATAGAATTCCAAAGTTTATAACTATTTTTATATTTGAAAAATTGTATTTTCTTTATAAAATTTCAATAACTTAAGTTTGATTTTCAATTTATCTCCTGCATACATTTTTGTAAAAATATTTTAGTAATATTTTGATTTATGCCAGAAGAGAGAGCTCTTTCAAAGCAGTCATTGGTGGGCCACAGAAAATCAAATTAAATTTTGCCAAAGGAAGAGGAAAAAAATGTTGGTCTGAGGAGTAATACTCTGCTTGCTGAAAAATCAACTTTTTAGCATCCTCAGTACTCTTGAACCCAGCTAAAGGCAGTAAATAAAGTAAAAAATAAAAACTTTAAAAAAAGAGAGCTTCTAAGTAACAACTAGGAGTGTATATTTAATGCATGGTTTAAAGTTTCCTGTAGTTCTTCCAGATGGTGGAGTAAACGTGGCAGCAAAATTTAGCTTCCTCAGGACCCAAAAAAGACAGACCTGAAAAACCACTATTTAGCGAGGAGAAAGAGAAGAGTTCTATAAATCAATATGGAGCCAAAAGGAAAGCTAACAATTAGGGAGAGACTGAAAGTGATGTAGAGAAAAGAACAAAGTGTGTGGAGCCTGCACCCAGACTACAGGGACCCGTCTCCGCAAGCACCAGGTAAGCCCAAAGAGGGATGGCGCCCTGGTGCTAAAAAACCAACTGGCAGCAATAGCCCAGGTCAAACCCAGTTACGGTAAAGTGTAAAGACAGCGTGGAGTTTTACTCTGGGAGGGACCCTTTCTGCATGGGGAGCTAGCTTTGGAAGAGAAATCCTCTATCATGCCTACCGTAGTTAGGAGTGGTCTAATCAGGAGCCATCTTGAGAAGGGGTTTATTGATTAAGAATGAGCTACTCTGGGAATCAGAAGTCACAGAACAACCATACTTCAGGCGCTCTGGGATCACCCTTCTGCAGTGATCCCAGACTGCTTGGGAGGGAGATGGCCATCCGAGACTGTCACAGAGAGACAGGGTGAGTCACAGGCCGAGTGAGAGGTTTAAGCAGTGGCATGCTCAGGCTGGAAAAAACACAGTGGTTCCGCCTTCTGTCCTGAGGAGCCGGGTTTCTTGCCTTTGCTTTTCTAAGAGGTCTGAAAGCACTAGGATTGTACACAGAAGACTGCTCGCCTCCCATCTACTTCCGGCATAGAATTTAGTGGTCTGTTTGCTTTCCCAGTCTGCTAACACAGTCAGAAATACACTGTCTTGAGCATTGGTTGCATCTAGGGATGTATGACAGAGGGTGGTCCAAAGCAAGGGGGTCACCTCATGAGCCCACAGGCCATAAAGCTCAATGGGGATAGCACCGACTTGGGGAACACAAGAGGGGATGAGCATTAAACCACTGGAGTGAATACACCGTTGAGGCAGACAGTACACCATTGACTGACCAGAGGACACAGCTTACACACGAAAGTGGGTGTGGTAATACAACAGGCTCTGAATGTGCCTCATCCATCCTCCATCCCCAGTGCATTCCAGGGGTGCAGACACTGGAAAGAAACCAGCCATACAGACACCTCATCATGTAAGAATTTTCAAACTCATTTATTTTTCTTCTTTATCTCTTTTTGTTTGTTTTGTCCATTTTTCTTCTTTCTTTTTTTCTTTTCTTTCCCTATTTGTGTATTGTTTTGCATGTTTATGTATTACCTCACTTTTCTCTCCACTTCAAATTTTCTATCTCAGCTTTTTAAAAAAATTATTGCTATTGACCTTTTAATTTACTCTTTATTATTATTGCTGATTTATATTGTATTGCTAATGATGATATACTTGTGGGTTTTACTTGTTTTTTATTATATGTTTATCTTTGTGTCATTGACATAATTGCAGTTTTTCCTCTCAGGATAGTGCTGGGGATTAAGCTCTCAAAAGAAGACTGGATGACAAAATAGTCCTCAAATAAAAGTGGAAGAAAAATCCATCTCAACAGATATCCAAATGTCAATATATAAACACAAATAGTACAAAAGGTCAAGGTATCAGGAGCCTTCCAAACGCCCATAATTTATTATTAACTGAATTTAAAGATATGAAAGTGGAAAGAAAAGGAAAGAATTCAAAAGATTGATTTATACATGATTTTTTTTTAAGAGGATACAGTGACAGCTGAATCCATTAGGGAAGACAGTGGATACAATGGAACAGTTCTGCAAAATGATACTACTTCTGAAGAGAAACCAAACCAAATTCTGGAAATAAAAAAAGCAGTAAGTCAAATAAAAGTTTCAGTGGAAACCTCTAGCAATAGACAGGATCATGCAGAAGAAAGAATTTAGGGGCTTGCAGGTAAGGTTGGAATTTGTACATACAGATACTAATAAAGGAAAAATTAAGAGATAATGAAGAAAACATCCAAGAAATCTGGGATATAATTAAAAGACCAAATTTACAAATTTTTGTGTAGAAGAGGGCACCAAGTTACAGTGCATAGAAAATCTATTTAATGACAAAAATAACAGAACACTTGCCAAATCTTGGGAATGATACAGACAAGGTATAAGCCTGGGAAAGATCTAGGTACAAGATAAGCCTAAATTTTAAAAAATTATGACCACTAAGCCAACATTGCAGAAGATACTTAATAGAATCCTGCACAGAAGACGAGGAAGTGTACATAAGATACTGAGAATTATGAAAGATTCAAGTATTAGAAAAACAACCAAATACCAGGAATTACCATGTGCCCTCCTGTAATTACTCTAAATGCAAATGGTCTTGCCCATTTTGTAGCCTTTCTAGTGCTTATTTCTTCCTAACACTTATAGCTTACTTATTCTTCCTCTTCTCTATGTAAGATTCCTTTGAATTGTATTAAAAACAAAGACTTAACTCTTTGCTTACAATAAACAGACCCCACTAGCACGGAAGCAACAGACTGAAAGTGAAAGGGTGCAAAACAATATTCTATGGAAACATAACCAAAACAAAGAGAAGTAGCTATGCTCATATTGGACAAAGCCAACATCAGGACAATATTAGATGACACAAAGCAAATTATTACATATTGGTAAAGGGAACAATCCACCAAAAAGGTATAACAATTGTAAGTATATATACACCAGACATCGGTGTGCCCTATTCAACAAATTGAACACTATTCAATCTAAGGAGACACATAGGTTCAAATACAATAAGCCTGGATGATTTCAGTACTCTACTCTCACCAATAGATAGATCATTCAGACAGGTTCTGACAACCACATAGCTTCCCTCAATCACAAGGCAAACCGCCTTCCTCCCATACCTCACACTTGTCCCCACAAATGTCCTCTGAAAACTCCCAATACCAGCTAAACTAAAAGTACCTTCAACACAACTAAAAGTACTCCAGTAGAATCAGATCCCCACATCAACTTCTCCTCTGTCACTATCCCTCCCTACGAACCGCCTCTTAGTTCTTGCACTTCTCATTGAACCACCTTCCATTCTCCTCCCTCCATTCCACCTGCCTCGGTGCAGAACAATCACAAACAGTGATTTTCTTTCTTTCTTTCTTTCTTTCTTTCTTTCTTTCTTTCTTTCTTTCTTTCTTTCTTTCTTTCTTTCTTTCTTTCTTTTCTTTCTTTCTTTTCTTTCTTTTCCTTCTCTCTCTCTCTTTCTCTCTTTGTTTCCTTTTTTTCCCCTTCTCTCCCTAGGGATTGAACACAGGGTTTTCATACTGAGCTATATTCTTTTGTTTTTTGTTTTCAGAAAAGCTCTTGTTAAATTGCTAAATTGCCCAGGCTGGGCTCAGACTTGTAATCCTCCTGCCTCAGCTTCCTAGGATACTGGGGTTATAGGCATGTGTCACCACTCCCAAGTTGCCCTACAAATTTCTGATACCAAAAAATTCCTTAAATTCTTACTTTATGATGAAGATAGATTGTTATGATAAATATTATGGCGCTGAATTTGCATTGGAGATTAACATTAAAAGATCGTAAATTAGAGTTGTATTCAGAATTTAGAAGAACTGTACTTCCCGGTGAATTAATTGGTAAGAGGAAGGTAAGTGACTCTTTTCGCCAAGTAGCTGAATTTGGTATGAATTTATTTAGTGAAGTCCTACCACTCTACATTCTTCGTTGTATTTCTTAAAATACTAAAAGTCCAGGTTTGAGGTTTCTCAAAATATTGTGGCTGTCTTTAGTAACATCTAAATCCCTTTTAAGGTTATAGTTTTATTTTATTCACTTAATTTGCTGTATCTAGAAGAGATCACCTAGTTTCTGAGCAGCATATATATATATATAATATATATATATATATATATATATATATATATATATATAAATCATATTCTGTTTTATCATACTTTGTAAAACTATTTGACCTGGTACCTTCCACCCCTTCTGAGTTTTTCCTCCCAGTTAGCTTCAAGGAAAAGATCAGTGAAACATCCTAGCACTTTTCATTACCAGTAAATTGTGATATATCATTTGATGCCCCATAGCAATAAACACTACCAGCAAAACAAAAACAAAAAACAAAAAAGTATATAAACATTAAAGTTCAAAATTTCATTTGGAAATCATTTGGAAATGATCTTAACTGACTCTCTTTCTTGTTTGCTACCCCACTCCGCCAAAAGGAGAAGTTGATGCTCAAAGAAAAAAACGATTTGATCAGTTGTTACTATATATTGAATAATAATCAGCTTACAATGTAGTCAATAAGTATTCTTTCTAGGTTAAGGCTTTTTCATGAACCATTCCATTCATTCATCTCAATCATGTTAAGAGTTGTTTTGTTTTGTTTTTTGGTGCTGGGGATCGAACACAGGACCCTCTGCTTGCAAGACAAGCACTCTAATCACTGAGCTAAACCCCTAGCCCCAATCATGTTAAGAGTTAAACAGTATTGCTATCCATTTTCCAGATGCATCTTGGTAAATATAAGAGAAATTTTTAACTGCTGAGGATTGTAGCACTGGAAAGATGTCCACTGCTTCCTGCTGCTCTCCTCACAGCACATCTAGTGTGTGATTAATTGTCTATTGAGACAAACATGATAGAGGTTAAATTGTACTTTTTAGAATGTGTATACTTAGTTGAGGAATATGTTGGCAACGCAGCACCCCACTTAAAAAATGTTGTAGAGTGGGACCACTCTGCATACTTCGGGTGTACATTCTGGGGTGAGAGCTATCTCAAAACGTGACATGAGCGTGCATCCCCTTCCATATACCTAGAGCTGGTTACGTCATATTTCATCGACTATAAGATACATTTTTTTTCCCATCCTAACTATGAAGTCAGGATGCTTCTTAGTATTGAAAGCATTTTATACTCGACACTGGGACGCAGGCTAATCTACATACCACAGTTACTATTATAAGTACACACACAAACTTTGACCAGTTAGAGCAAGATGTAGCTAGACAAGTGAAACACATATTTTCTTCAATTTGAAAACTATTTAGGGGCTATTTGTAAAGAATGAAACCTGGTTTTCATCCAAATACCTTTCTTGACACTCTCTTGTGTGATCAAGAAAATATCAGTAATTGAACTGGCAGAACACTGACAGGGTGCGTGCTGAGGGAACGTCACATCTAAAATTCTCCGGGCAACACAGACTTTAATCTTATATGAAAACCTTTTGATATTTTTATGGAAATATTGATATTTTCATAATCTTATATGAAAACCTAATGATATTGACAAACATTATAATGTGTCAATCTGTGCATACTGAAATGTTAGGCTGTCCTCAGTCTGCTGCACGTCTAATTCCCTGTTTATGTATGCCTATATGATAAAACATCAAAGTATAAATATATTTAAAGCAGTTTCTGCATATGCATCCATTAATTATAAGTGGTTTTACATCAATTTTCATAGTTTAATCATCAGCCCTTTTTTCTAATGATATATTGATTAACAGAACTTCTTACAATAGATATAAAATATGTTAGTATATGACAGGCTATAATTTTGGTAAACTACATTTAAAAAGAGAGCAAAATTTTTAAACTTCTAGATGAATAATAATAATACAAGTATATCTGGCGAAACTAAATTTATATTAAAAGGAAAATCAGCATGTATCAGTGTTACAAAAGTATAATGTTGAGGAAAAACACTGGATGCAAAAGCATGCTTATCACATTGTTCCATGTAGTATACTATAAAAAGTAAGCTTAACGTTTGATTTGGTGGTAAGAAGGAGTGAGCTGGCACTGGGGAGATTATGAGATGGTTAAGTGTCTGACAATTTTATTATGGTAGTTCTGTGAGTGTGTGCTTTGTGATAGTTCACTGAGCCATCTATTTATGTTTTATATGCTTCAACATGTGTATTATATGCCACAATGTAAACTGGAGAATATTTTAATAATAGAGGGGCATGAACTAAGAGGAAAATAAAGTCAGAAGGGCCACTAAACGTTATCTTGAAAAATTAAAGATGATAAAGCTGAAAACTAGTAATGTTTGACTTACCTATTATCACATAAGTAGAATTCCATATGCAGTTAAGCAGGAATAATGGATATGTAAGATTTAGAGGGAAATCAGAGCACTTAACCGCATAAGACAAATAAATTAGCAAAATTTCCTGGCAGAGGTTACATGTTGGTGGTCCTAAAGCTTTCCTTGCTTATGTGCAATGGCAGATGATAAAATTCAGACTAAGGGTCAGGTTGGTTGTCTATCTGTTTAGCTTCTCTCCCACAAGCCAAATCTGACACGCGTGCATGATGCACACAGCGCGTGCAGCTGTATCTGTGTCTGTGCAGGAGATGACTTCCCTTAAATGGTCCTTCTGGGCATTACATAATGTCTAATGTGTGATACTCTATGGAGCTCCAGGGCAACATTTATGGACTATTTATACACCATTATATGATTAACCACAGGTTCTAATTTTACTAGTCATTTACTCCAAATTTTACTCATACCTTTCTTAGTCACTTCTTAAATGATTTGGCAATAATTATAGTTTTTATTTGTTTAAAACGTTTGTAAATCTGCCTCGGATCTATTTGTTTCTATGCTGATTTTTTTAGTCAGTGGCCAGAATTTAAATTCTAACTGAAGGCTTTGTATCTGTTTTACAACTTTTTTCATTCTTACCATTGAGCAATATTTAAATGAAATATGCCTTTAAGTTACTGTTTTCTAAGTCAAAAACTAAGACTTCGTACAAAAATCTTCTAGATATATAGTTTAATTGGCAGTCATAGTAGTTAAAAACCAGAATTGACTTTATTCTGCTTATCCAGAAAAACATAGCTCTTGAAAACAATGCTTTACCTTTTACTTACACCACTGAAGGATTAACTGCTAAGATAATTACTTGTATTGTTGCATACAATCAGAGACAAATGTTTTCAGACAGTAGATAACAGGTAGTACTAGAAAGACAAAAATGAGAAAATTACTGTAATTGCCCCAAAGCACTGCACTCTTTCTAGCTGCCTAGCAGGAAAGAGGAAGCCTAGACAAACTCAGTGATCTGAGTTAAGAAAACTAATATCAGAGTTTAAAGATAATCATGGTAATCAGGTGTGGTTGTGTACACCTGCAATCTACAAACTCTGGAAGCCTGACGCAAGTGAATTTCAAGTTCAAGTCCATTTTGAGCAATTTTCTGGCTTAGCAAGACCCCCTCTCAAAATAATAAATAAAAACTTTACAATGGCTAAAGATATTGCTTAGTGCCAAGCACCTTGGTTTAATCCCCAGCACCACTCACAAAAACAAATCAAGGTAGCTGGACTCTATGGGGCAGACTGTCAGAGAAAAGGTAGTTTCTAGAAAAGGGGTTGATACTCAAGGTGAGTAGTAGCATTAATTTTTCTCTTGAACAAATGCTGCTCTTGAGCATTTGCTACTCTTGAGCAAATGCTACTTTAATTAGTGTAAAAAAAAACCTTACAGTTAAGACTTGAAAGGACCAAATTGATGTACAAGTAAAATAACTGCATTTACAAACAAATTCCACATCTTAAAAGTATTTTTTAACCTCTAAATATAAAGATGTTTAAAACAAAAACTATAACTAATATGATATCAAACATTAATACAATACCAGGAAATCACATTATTTCCACATATATCTTACAACCATTTCATGTTTAATTTTTTAATAAAATCATCCTCAATTGTGGCAATTTAAGCATTTGTCCTTTTGATTATATACAAAGTATGGCCATGCATCTGAGATAAGCTTTTGCCTACCTTCTGTGGTATCCAGACAATGAAGGATATGTCATTTATTCTGGTTGATTCATATAAATTTTAACAGCTCTATAGCAGTTTATATAGTCTATTTTTTTCTTTTCTCCTTATCTCTTTTGTTTTATTTTCTTTCTTGGTTTTACTTTTTACAGGCGGGTTAAAAATAAATTACTGTGATAACATTTCCACTGCTGTCCTAATAGGATTAGGATAATCAAAACTATTTTACAATCAAAACTATTTTAAATACTACTTATCGTAGCTCATCATTGTCTATCCATCTTATATATATTGTATGTCCAACCATTGTCCATCCGACTATAGCATATATAAACTCGATAAAGTGTGCTGCTTTTGACATGGTTTGGTTTAGTTGGATTAAGTAGAGTTTTGTTGACACCTTTGATATGAGATGTGAAGAGATTGCTTCCAGTTATACTTAAGAGTAAAATGTCAATATATGAGTACTTTGTGTGGTACATTGCTGGTTTGTTCTAGATTTATTTGGTTCACCCCAAATTCCTCTGGTAGATGTTTTAACTAGAATCTTGCCCTGAGAAAGACAATCCTGTAAACTCATCTGCCTCAAAACTCTCAAAATAGATGAGCAGGTACTGTTATTATGTGAAAAACGTATCATAAATAACTTTTTAGCAATATAAAATATAAGTGGAAATTCTCCTTCTCTAGGAAAAATAAATGTCTGTCTTGTCTACACGGGATGGATCTCCACTGCCCCTCTTTTGAATTCTAATAGTGGCATTTAAATAATATGGCATCTTTTCCTGAGGTCTGCTATAAGCCTTTGGAAATGATTGGCACACACACTTTTTTCAATACAAGATTCTGTTAACAATCATTTCAAAAAGTTATTCCATATGTTCATTTTCACTTTAAAAATATAGATCTGATCTTTTAGGATATATTTAGTTGGGCCTTCTAACTACACTCACTGTATTTGAAAAGTCAGACAAACTTTCCTTATCATTCACCTGTTTTTATAAGAATTACTTCAATTATCTTTTCCAATTCTTAATCATACCACTGTTTTGCAGAAGACACAGGTCATGAAAAAGGTTTCATTCAGCATTTTGGCCTACTCCTGTGGCATTCGTGCTATAGATTGTCATGTCCCTAATCTGTTTTTTTTTTTTTTTTTTTTTTTTTTTTTTTTTTTTTTTTTTTTTTTTTTTTTTTTTTTTTTTTGTGGTGCCGGGGATCGAACTCAGGGCCTTCTGCTTGCAAGGCAAGCACTCTAATCACTGAGCTAAATCCCCAGCCCCCATGTCCCTAATCTGTTGATATGCAAACGAGGCATTTGTTTGAGAGTTTACATTGTTCAATTTTAGCCTTTGGCAGAATCTCACAAATTTTGTCAATCTCATTTATAACCTATCTATACATTGTGCCGAGGATTTATGTAAAAAATAATAGTACAATTCATACAGTGAGTGGCTTTGACCAAAGAACATTCAGTACACTGATGGCGAATATGCATGTCAAAATATGTTCAACATTGTTTGTCATTAGGAAAATGCAAATTAAAACAATGACATACACCTTTACATTAGGAAGATTAGAAAGACTGACAATACTAGTGAGAACACAAAGCAAGGAAGTTTCCCACATTACTGCAGGGATGGAAGACAGTACAGTCTACCAGAAAGAGCTCAGCAGCTGCAGTGAAACATATAGTTGCTGCTCTAAGTATTTACTTAGAGCAAGGAAAGCATATTTTCAAAGAATTATATGCAATATTTAACATGGCCTTACACAGTGATCCTAATGAGAAAATAATCAAATGACTATTACTGTTTTAACTGATTAAAAAATTGGTATAGTGATACAATGGAATACCATTCAGCAATATAAAGGAATAAACTATTTTATATGCATCAGCAGGGATGAATATTCGAAGTTCGGGGCCCTGAAAAAAAGCCAAGAATTAGGATTATGTTCTTTATGATTTATATTATGTAAAATTCTGGACAAGGAAAATATGTAGTAACAAAAAGTATATCAGCAGTTTCCAGGGGCCAAAGGTAAAGGACGGGATCAACATATTGAATGTCTGCATGATGGAAATACTCTATATTTTCTATATGACATTAACCCATATGTATATATTTATTAAATATGTTAAATTATATACTACAAAGGGAAATTTTATTGTATATAAATCATACTTCAATAAAACTGACCTTTTCTCCACATTTATACCCCCAAACAGAGTCTTTTTATCATAATCCTCATACTTCATTTTTGCAGACAAATTTTCTAGAAATCTTGTCAGATTAGAATATCATGTCTTAATTCTATGGACACATTCAGATCCATCCTCATTTATTTTTCTATTCATTAAAATATTTTCATATTTAATCAGTGTATTTATTTTAGCTGTTTCTTCCATCATAGGATCTTTTTTTACATCCCTTAGGCTATCATTAGAATTTCTGATTTCATTTATGTACTATTTCTCTTTAAATTCAGTGTCAATTAACTCAGTGCCCAACAGCAAATCAACAGCTGATATTTGGTGAGTATTTCTCGTAGGCAAGAGTCAACGTCCAAAGTTTTTAAATATATCAATCATTGCCCAAAACAGCCATGATAGGTATCATTATCCCCATTTCACACATGGGAAACCGGATGGAGAATAGCTTGCCCCAAATCACAGAACTAACAAGTGGTGAACTCGGGATAATTGTCATTCACAAAGTAAGTCATGAGCTCATATAACTGTCAATTCTTGGGTTCCATATTGCAGATTACACTGTCCTTCATTATTTTGCCAGAAATACCAAAGAAGAGAGATATTTATGGTTGATGCCCTTAATCTCATAAAAAAATCAGTTAAAGATTTCCTGTGGTAGTTTCATCTGATCTATAAGCTGAACCAGGGATATCACATTTCACAAAATTGTCTCCATCAAGAATACACTCTGCTGGGCATGAAGGGACATGCTTAGAATCTCAGCACTTTGGAAGCCTGAGGCAGGAGAATCACATCTTTGAGCCTTTCCTGGGCAACTTAGTGAGTCAGTGAGATTCTGTCTCAAAATAAAATATAAATAAATAAGACAGGACGGGCTGTAGCACAGTGCAAAGGCTCTGAGTTCAACCCACAGTGCTGTAAGCTAGATAAATAAGAATATATATTTCCTTAGTCACTATTTCTAGTAATATTAAATCATCAGTATAACTAATTTTAGCTCTGGTAATAATTTTAAAATCCTTTTACTTTATTAAATTACAACAAGCAGGAGCACTAACATACTAGCAGTAAAACATGGTAAAAATAGATTCCATTCCTTCTTACACCTATTTCTAAATACCTCCTGAAACTGGGTAGAAACTAAAGTACTAATGAGAGATAGCAGTTTCCCTTTGCCTTGCTGAATTCCTTTCCCATAGTGCCTGTGACAGCGATGTGACTGGGAAATGACTTCTCACTTCATCTTGTGCCACCAAGGCATCAGGTGTTGACTTTACTGGCCAGAGAAGCCCATTACATCAAGCGTTCGGAGGCATCAATACACATGCATGGATCGTGTCTTCAGGGAAAGAAGCCAATATCCTCTTGTTCTCCAGGGAGTCTGAGCTATTTGAATTTTATCATAGTTCTCCACTTCAGTAACTCTAGAGGTTCCCAATTAGCATGTTCAATTAAAACTTGGTTAAGTGCAGATTCCACTTTACCACAGCCAGTTGAGCAGTAGTGGCTGAGTTTCCTGTTTACTCAAAATACTTATAATCCTGACGCACTCTGATGTTTGAACAAACATCAGATCTCTCACGATACAGATCATGTTTTCAATATTTGTATTGCCATCACTTTCCTCCCCTTTTATCTCTGGATCCCTTTATTCTGTCAAAAACACTATGAACAACTTGTGAGCGAATCTAAGGAATAGTGTAAATTTCACCTCGATATTTAAAAGGAATCCTTTGCTTCCTGCCAAGAGCCATTCTACCGTGCTGCACGCAGATGGCTTCAGAGTCCTCCCAGGAGGTCCTGCCAGTTCCACACTCTGCCACTGCCTGCCATTTGCTACCCTCTTCCAGGACTGTTTTCCCTGTACATGAGGTTTGAAACTCTATTCCCTTTGTTGGGATTTCTGTTTTCAAATATTTTGTTCTCATCTTCCCTATTTGTCATCATTAAACAAAATGCTACCAACAAGTTTTAGTCAAAACAGAGTAATCTTTAAAGCCGGAGAACATGCACTTCCTTAATCACTGATGAGGCAGCATGGCACACTGGGGAACTGATCACTATCAGTTTTTCTACACCATATGGAAAATAGTCACCAGACTTATTAGGTGCGTTTTAGTTGGCCTTTTCTTCCCCCAACCATTACTATAACTTTTTTCTTGAATTTCCATGTATCTTATTTGCTGTATCTGTTGGTCGCATCTATAGCAACGATTCCCCAAACCCATCCTTGATACGATGATTTGAGCACCTGCTGTGTTTTTAAGGTAGACTTACTTCTAGAACATATTGTTCTTTTAGGTGAGTGGCTCTGTGTGGCAGGTCGATTGGCAGCATCTGCTTCACCTGGGAACTTGTTACAAATACACACTATTGAGCCCTACCCTGAACTTGTAGATCAGAAAATCTCCGGGTGAGGCCCCCAAATCTGTTTGTTTCTGAGCTTTCTCAGTGAATTTGGTGCATTCAGCCTTGATACTTCTTGCCATAGATAAGTAACTGGTACTATTAGTACGTGGTGTTAACCTTTACATGAATTTTTATTATGGTAAAAGACATAAAATGTATGATTTTGATCATTTTAAGTGTATAATTCATTAGTACACTTTTTATGTTTTTAAACATACATCATCATCATTTTTCTCTGTCAAAAAATAGTTCCCCATTCGTCCTTCCTTCCAGCCTCTGGCAGCCACCCTCAACATCTGTCTCTATGATTTTGATTACTCTGAAGTATCTGAGGTAAGTAGTACCATACATTTGTCTTTTGCAACTGGCTTATCTCACTTACTATAATGTCTTTAAGGTCCATCCATGCTGAGTGTGTATGAGTTTCCTTACCTCTTAAGACTGAAAAATATACCATGGTCTGAACATAAGAGTTTTTACTATACGTTTATCTACCCATGGATTGCTTTACACTTTAACCAGTATGAAAACTGCTGTTGTAAATGAGGCTATACAAATATCTCTGCAGTATTGTGCCTATTAATTCTTTCAGAGAATAGCAATGGAACTAGTAGATCATATGATAGCTCTCTTTTTTTGAGACAATTCTTGTTATGCAGTCCAGAATGGCTTCAAACATGAGGTCTCAGTTTCCTGAGGGTAATTCTAATTTTAACCTTTGGAGGAACTGCCATGCTATCTTGCACAGCAACTCCACCATTTTACATTCCCACCAACACTGCACAAGGCTTCTAATTTCTCCACGTCTTTACCAGCACTTTTTATATTCTTTTTATTCTACTTTAAATTTATTTTTGTATTTTTAGTTTATATTTTATTTCTTTTTCTAATTTTTTTAATCTTTTATTTT
Source organism: Hystrix cristata (assembly GCA_004026905.1). Lineage (NCBI taxonomy): Eukaryota > Metazoa > Chordata > Mammalia > Rodentia > Hystricidae > Hystrix > Hystrix cristata. The sequence goes on from PVJO010005975.1 coordinate 71,062, forward strand.
TGAGACAGGGTGTTTTAAATTGCTCAGGCGGACCTTGATCCCCCGCCTGAGGCTCCCAAAGCTGGAATTACAAGCTTGTGTCATTAGCCTGGCTAGACTGAAAACTGACATTTCATTAAAGCTCTAATTTGCATGTTCCTTATCAATAGTAACATTGAGCATCTTTTCATGTGCTTTTGGCCATTTGTGTGGGTAAATATTTGTTCAAGGCCTATTGTTTTTATATTCTTTGTTTTTTGTTTTGTTTTGTTTTTTGGTGCTGGGCATCAAACTCAGGGCCTTGTGCTTGCTATCAAGTGCTCTACCACTTGAGCTAAATTCCCAGCCCCTTTCTTTGTATTCTAGATGTTCATACATACCAGGATTTCCTGGTAATTTCCAAAATTTATCTCCCAATCCATCAGTTGCCTTTTTATTGTGTTCATAGCGTACTTTGATAAACAATATTTTAACAAGTTAATAAAATCCATTGTGTCTATTTTTTTGCCTAATATTTTGTTGTAATGTTGCCTTATGTTTTCTTCTAAATATTTTATAATTTGGGGCTTAACATTACTATCTTTGATCTATTTTGAGATTTTTTTAAGGTATTAGGTAAAGGTCCATCTTCATTCAGTTTTCCCAGCACCATTTGTTGAAAAGGCCACGGTTTTTCCATTGAATGGTCTTCACATTCTTTTTGAAAATCATTTGACCGCATGTGTGAGGGTTTATTTTTCAGCTCTATCTTTGATTCCGTTAATCTGTATATTTGTCTTTATACCAGTACCACACTGTTTTTACTAGTGCAAGTTTGTGTTAAGTTACCAAATCAGAAAATATGAATCCTCCAGCTTTACTCTTCTTTTCCAGTGTTATTTGGCTACTGCAGATCTCTTGAGATACCATATGAATTTTTTCTGTTTCTGCAAACGCTATCATTGGCATTTTGATACAGAATGAATTAAACTGCAGATCATTTTGTGTAATATTAACATTTTAACAATGTTAAGTCTTTCACCTCATGAATGTTAAGGTGTCTTTTGAATTATGTTATTTTCATTTATTTCTGTAATACAGGATTTTGCAGTTTCACTATAAGAGTCTTTCTGTTTCTTGGATAATTGCTAAGCATTTTCTTCTTCTTGATGTTGTTGTAAATGAAATTATACTGCTAATTTCATTTTCAGATCTTTCATTGCTTATGTATTGAAATGCAACTGATTTTTGTATTGACTTTGTTTTGTTCTACTTTTTTGAGATCATTTATAGGGATTAACCCTTTATGTAGAAACTAGTGTCAATCTGTTTTCCTTGTAAAGATGGAAGCACTACCCAAATATAAACAACATACTAGCTGGATGGTCTGACAGAAAACATAAAGGAAATAGATTTGAGACTAAAAGGAACTGAGACTATTGTATGACAAAACAATACTACCAGGGAATCTTACACAAAAGACGAGATTTGAGCTAGATGTTGGAGGAAAGCTAAGTCAAATTCTTAGAATTATAAATTTAATTTTTAGGAAAACATGAATATTAATTCACTATGACTAATACCTTTAGTTCCTTGAGATGCTAATGGAAGAATATGGACTCACATATCATGAAGATAGCATGAGATTTAATGCTTTACTTAGAATGCAAAGTGCATAATCTAAAAATCAGAAAAGGAATGCGTGGAGTCTTATCTTCTGAAAATATTATTAAATTAAAAATATACTTCCTTTTAAAATGTTTTAGATAAAACTTTGGACCTGTTATAAATATGGTTTATGGCTTGATGAGAATTTGTTAGTGATTCTTCAATGGTGAAGAATTTACTGCCAAGCCTGGCATTGATAAATGAAATACTTAACCATCTCACATGCGCCTCACAGTCTAGCTTACACATGCACAGGTTAGGTGTTACAAGTTTCACGTAATGGCAGCAAGTCCTCATTATGGAATCACATATTAAAATTGCTTCATTACACACAATATTTGAAGTTCTACTTGATATACTGTGCAATGCTCCTTATCCCAATATTTTTCAGTATATACACCAAAAGGATCATTATCATTCCTTGTTCAGATGCTTAAAGAAATAAAATTTATTTCAGTGAAATAATGAGCTATAATAGATTTTAGAATCATTTAACTCTACACTTTTAGGAAATTATAAAGATGCTTAAAATTCTATTAGTAGGTCCAAGGAACATATAATTTTGAAAATTTGATAAAAAACTTTAGAAATATTTCTTACATTAATATTTCATAGGTACAATATAAATTGCTTAATAATTCCACAAAACCTGAGATTTAGTTATGCCTTAGAATAATTTATATCTCTAAGTTTTGATAATTTAAGCCTACACTTTAAATTTGTATGAAGAGAAATATTACAGACTAAATTGTCCACAGAAACAATGTATCTGTATATGATGCTAATCTTATTCATAGGAAAGTGTTTTGACAAACAAGTAGGCGTTGTATTTTACTGATATTTAAATTGATAGCAAAACTAGCAACAATTATTTTTTAAATCATTTATAAAAGAAATCCGTGGCCAGGAACGTTGTTAGGAAAATGGATAATTTACCTCCGTTCAGGAAACAAACCTCCGGAAAAGGGTAATTTGGGCCTTTGTTTCTATCTCATCATTATAGTGGGCCAGTGCTGTTGTAACAGGATGCCACACAAGAGCTGACTTAAACGACAGAAATGTACTTCTATGGTTGCGGAGGCCGGACAGTCCAAGATCAAGGTGCAGGGCAAGCTGGGGCTGGCAGAGGCACGTTTCCTGCGCAGATGGTTCTCCTCCTGCCTCGTCCTCACCCGACGGCATTCCGAGAGAGCAAGCTCTTCTGCCGACCTCCCGGCACACTGATGTCATCACAAGGGCTCCCCCTTCATAAACCAGTTAGGTCTCGGTGGCCTCGCCTGCCACGACCCTCACACAGAGTGTGAGGATTTCTATATGTGAATGGGCAGCAGCACAAATACTTGCTCCTTAACACTCAGACAGAACTTGACTGAATGAGAGAGCATGAACAAAATAACATACCGTAAGGCTGAATAGTACAGGATTTTACTTCTCAAGGATAAATTTTAGGGGAATTACTTCATATTTGTGTGTTCATATTTTTACACATCACAGTCAAATAAGGTTTTGTCCTTTTATTTGTTTGCAAGGGACAATTAACGTAAGTTGAATAACAGGCAAGAAGAGTCTATTTATCTTCTGACTCCTTTTCGGCAGTCAGAGGAGTGTCTCGGAGGGCCTGCGTCCGTGCTGTGTGTGGACTGGGTGGTGTCTGGACTTTAGTTGCTGTATTAATAACGAATTTGCATGCAGCCAGGAGACGGGCTGGCTGACAGGTTCTTTGATGGATAATTCACCATGATTACTTAGTGTTTGACAGTTACTTAATATGATAGATTTTCTTCATTTTTAATCGCTGTCAGGCATGGGGTAAATTTGCCTAGAAATTATATGCATTCTTTTAGATCACAGAATATTTTGTTGGCTTTGTACAACTAACCAGAACTTTGCTCCTGTGTCAAAAGAAAGACTACCTACTAGTTTCACAGCATTAGTGATCTCATGCTTCTATCATACTTCAAAAGCATGATTGTAAATGAGAATGCCACCAATACTGTAATTAAAAGAAAAATGTTTGCATTCAATCAAATAACTTGCATTTTAGAAAACAGTTATTTGTTGATTAATAAAATCTCAACAGTAGGTTTTTTTAAATTCAACAGCATGGAATGGAGTTAATTGTGTGTATTTCACTGGTTTGATATTTATTTTTAAAGGTGTAGAAAATAGAACGGTAAATATTTTACATACATTTACTTCTATTTTCAGAGTGCTAAATTTGTATAACCCAGGCAAATATAATTTATTCAGAGTAAGATCAGGCTATCTTGAAAGTGAATTTTCAAATTAAATTTTAGTCTCATTCTTAGAAGAGAAGTAAAGAAATACTTTACAGCAAACAGAAACCTACTTTCTTTGGGCATTATGTGCTAGATGATTTTATATTTTAGAAGCACATTATAGACAGTTTTAATTCAGAAGGCCACAACTTTTTCTGTTCTTGATGGTTAATCTTAATTATCAACTTGATTGAGAGATGTTTAGGGAATTAGAAAAGCAAATTTCTGATTGTATCTGGATCAGTTCAAGGGAATGATTCTGGATATTATATTTGGTCCAAGGCTCCCTCTCCTCTGGTCCTTGTCTGCTCTCTACTTCCGGTTCACCATGAGATGAGCCCGTTTTCTCTTCCTGGACCTTCTGCCCTGATGCCTCTGCCTTGAAGTCAGCGAATCATGCACTACAACCTTTGAAACTGTGAGCCACAATAAACTGCTCCTCTGCATTGCAAAGATCAGGTATTTTCTTCCAGCAGTTTATGGCTGACAAATATACTAGGAAAACCAAATCACAATTACTATGAAAGATATTTCAGAATATCACTTTCTCTCTCTCTTTTTTTTTAAGTCCTTGTGATTAAACCCAAGAACTTTGCACTGAGCTACACACCCAGCTATTTATTTGTGTATTTATTTAATTTTGCGACAGAGTCACCAAGTCATTAAATTGCCAGAGATGAGCTTAAACGTGAAATCCTCTTACATCAGACTCCCAGAATGCTGGAAATACAGGTGTGTATCACCACATCTTGTTAGAACTGTGCATTTGACTGAAAGAATGAATTAAAACTGAATTAAAACTGTCTATAATGTGCTTCAAAAATATAACATGGTCTAGCACATAATGCCCAAAGAAAGTAGATTTCTGTTTCTAAATTATACTAATTCAGTCTTAAGTATTTGGTGGGTGTTATTTCAGAAATGGATGAAGTGAGCCTTTACTGTAGTCAATGGTAAAACTTGATATTTTATGTGGAATTTAGAATTATGGAAAACTTACATGTGCCATTGTAACTTTGAGAGGTTTCCAATGCATATAGACTTCTGGTGAGATCTGTGATTATATTGAAAATACAATTCTTGGTATTATATGAAATGTCAACATTTGGAAAACATGAATAATTCACTGAGCAAATATTTTCCTAAATGGCCAATTTATGTTGTTACAAAAATCATGAATGGGGAAAAAATCCATTCCATGTGCAAAGTAGGCCAATGAATTTTAAGATATAACTAAAAAAGTAGGAAACATCTTTTTATGTGGTTCTGTGTTCCATGTTACAACTTGCTTTTAAGAAGCTCTCTGTCAGAGCTGAGGGTTTAGCTCAGTGGTTAGAGTGCTTGCCTTGTAAGCACAAGGCCCTGAGTTCAACCCCCAGCACCAAAAGAAAAAAAAAAAAAATGCTGTCAAGTTTTGATATACTGTGAAGGAAGAACAACCATCAGTATCTGACAGGGCTGTGAATATGTGAATATACTCTTCCCATTTCTAATTACATACTTACCTGAAGAAGGCTTGTGTCCATATACTGCAATCCAAATAGCACATCATAATTGACCAAATGGAGAAGCAGATATGAACATCTTACCAGTTCTTTATTTGGCCAGATATTAAATTTTGGACAATGCAAAAAAATGACATTTTTCTTACTAATTCTTTGATTTAGAAAAATACAGTTATTTTAATAAAACATGTTACCTTTGTTAACATGCGAGGAATTTATTTTGTTACTAAATGAATTAGTAAGTTATTACTTTTAAAATTTCTTAGTTCTAATTTTTAATTTGGCAAATATTGGTGCCTAAAACTCATGCTAACACCTCTTTAAAGTGTTTAATTACTTTGAGTTTAAACATTGTGAGACCGAGACTGGAATCATTGCATTAAATGGTCCTTTCCATCCCTTATTATTGTCTTTTTGGAATGAACATCTTGAGTCCAAGAGGCAGACGGTAATAAACAAACTTGTGAGAAATTGAGTTCCTTTATACATGTGTTTTATTCTGTCAATACATATTGAATTCATTTTTTTAGAAAATGCAATATTTCCTCAAATTAAAATTTGTTTTCCTTCTATTAAGAAATTGATCAACTCTAACCAATACAGATATGGGAATATTCCCTATCTACTCTGATCCTCTTCCATAAGTAGCATATTGTTCCAACCCATAATATCTTTGTTTTGCTAATTCCTTGCAATTTTGTTAATGTTGGATCGTGGTATTATCTTTAAGTCTCACTTGTTTCAAATGATGTAGAGGTCCACAGGCTTTGCCAATAGCAGCCTGCGATGTGGTTTGCTGTTACAACTGTCTGTGTCTTTCTCTGTCTCTGTTTCTCAACCCCTCCCGGCCCTACTTGTCTACTCGGCTTTGAACATATTCTAGGAGCTCTTGGGTGCTTTATCTCAACACCCCTCTGCCCAGTGTAGTGAATGTTACATTTAGGAAGTCATGCACACATAAGCTGTTTATTTCCTTTTGGGGGGAGATTTCTGTACATATTATTGTGCAGTGAAGACAAACTCTTTACTGTATTAATAAAGGCCTGGATGAACCATGAATGCCAAGCCTTCCTGTGTGCTCATTCATAACTAATCCAAAACAATTAGTAGTCCCAGTTGTCGATCACCATGTCCTTTACATGTATGAAGCAATTAGCTCAGTGCAATAATTATGAAAGTATTCTATACTGAATGAAAAGAACCAACAGTAAGCTGCACTTAAAATTTTATATAGAAATACCATGGTATATCCTAAAAATAAAACTATTTCTCTCCCTCTAAACAATAAGGGAGATAGAAAGACTTCTTCCTCTCATCTGTCCTATAGAAAGGACTATTTTGTTAAAGCTGTGCACGTCTTAGTAGCAAATGTGCTTCTGGTTTTTTTTTATTGTTACATCCGTAATATGACTCAAATGGAGTGAGCCATATTTAATATACGTCTGATTATATTTAAAGACAATGTATACTTTCTGTAAGAAGCTTTTTTGTTTCGTCACGTGCATTTCTCTTTGTTTATAAACTCAAAATGATACAGCAAATTAATTTTGATAATACTTAAAATTATAAAGTTGCTAGTCAAAAATAATACTAGTAAGCAGATTTTAGTGAAACAATGCTGACATCCAGTGACTATTAAAGCTAATGCACAATCAATAAATACCATAGAACATAAAAGATTGTGCTCATTTATTTAAAGGCCTAGTCAACATGAAATACTATTGCTATCTGCCTGGCTTATCAATGTATCTAGATCAAAATCTGGGAAACGCCATGCGTAGTCACTTCTGAAGTCTCTGGATTATCAACTATTGCTTCTCAGTAAGTGCCTATAAAATAATTTATGTTAAAATTAATATGAGCCATGATGTATTGAAAAATTTCCTAGTGCAGAAGTGGAGTTAAAAGATCTATCAAAATAAATAAATAAATAAAGCAGTGTGTGAGAATAACACCCCTTTTGAGAGAGAACTAGAGAGAAAGATGGACACTTTTTACACGACTAACATATAAATATGCATATGTGTATTAATATCTTTTATCAGTGAAATCATACTTCACTTACTGAAAGAGATGCTTTGTGTGTACAGATTTACTTGAGCTAATTAAACGTGAAAGTCATATTACCAAATAAGACAACAAAAATATTACATCAATAATAAATTTTAAGACATTCATTTCTGGGTTATCCACTTCTTATAGATCATCTAAGTCTAATGTAATTCTTTAAAATACTTTAAAAGTAGCAAAGAAGTAGTCATTCCTAAATTCAAATTTTAACAGACTTTTCTATTGTTTCTGGTATAGGTGTCAAAATTCAATTTCTGTGGGTCTCTCCATTGGTTGAGTAAGTATATGAAATTTTAATAAATCGCAATTCTTGTGCTCCCAGTTGACTAATGTTTTATGCACACCTATTATATGCCACACAATTTACTGTGTAGCAACAAGAGCATCAGTAGTCATATGCAATGTAAACGGTACACTCCCTTACACTTCTCAGGGAAATTTTGAAGAGTTGTTCTTCATGCTATTCTGTTTTTCAGTTAAAAATACTTGAAACGAACTCTCATAACTGTTCTTAGGATGTCAACTCTTATTAGCAGAGATGAGATTTTTTTTTCAATGTTCTAGCCAAAGTGATATGATTATTTCTTACTTTAATGATCTGTGCTTTCATATTCAATCATTAGTATATGTCAATCCCTTTCACCTGCAAATATCAATACTGATATTCACAGTTTTGACTCTGTGTGTAGATATATTTATACATATTATACATATATGCATTTATAGATGTTTAAATAAGCATATGCATAATTCATTCATGAGAAATCTATGTATTCCTGTTTTATTAATAACTTAAAAACTAAGATTATAAATTTGATTTTATGCAACTATTCATGCATCAATGAAGATGATAACATGGAGATTTTTCCTTCATATTATTATAATGAATTTTGTTGTTAGTATGTATTACTCCTTAATAGAATTTACATAACTAATATAATTCTAATTATTATATTGTTTATTATTTGTTCTATTAATTCACATGTATACCTATATATGTGTATATATATATGTGTGTGTGTGTGTGTGTGCGTGTGTGTGTGTACATATATGTTGTTAGTTTGGTTAGCTAGTCTTTCCCTTAGAAACCCCCTAAGAAACTCAAGATATGACCTAGACAGTGTGGCAATGTTTTAGAGAACAGAAACAGAGATTTGTAATAGATGATAGCCTGACCCACTTGACAGGGTAACTAGTGTGTTCTGAATTATCACCAACTTTGTTTCTTGCTTAAAGCATATTAAAAGTAAAGGAATATTAGAGAAAGCCTTCTGCTTTAGTTAAATATTATTTATTTTAACCAGTGAACTGTGGAGAAAATGGTCATAAAAGGTTATCAAAATAAGCCCAGGAAAAGTCTTCATTATTCTTTTAATGGAATGCACTGCTGTTTTTATTTCCAGTGCAGTTTTTTCACAGCCTGAAAGATGTAAGATTTTAAGGCTTTGAAAATAGTGATTTTAAATTTTGAAATGTTTTACAAATATTTCCCGTGTTCGTCAGATTTCTGCTGTTGTGAATGTTCATCCCCTAGAACCCACGAAACTACACAACATTCACTAAAAATCAGTATCTCATCTGTGTGTATCTCACAAGTCCCATTCTTTCTTTTTTTCTCATTTCTTTCTTATTTCTTTTTCTAGTAGCATATGAGGAAAACTAAATGACTGACTTGTCCCTGAGTAATGCTAATCTTAATTAATTGTGAATCAATTAACAGTTATCAGTTCTAATAAAATGTTGTTAAGGCTTGTGTTTAGATGTACCCCAAAGCCTCATGCAGTCATTGGTGGGGCTTTGTCAGAGGTGGCTGGATCTAAAGTGTGTGACTGACTCCTGGTGCAGTGCTAGGAGTAAGGGTGCTAGGATTAAAGGTGGGTGATTACTAAATCAGTCCACTGATTGGTTTGTCACTCACCCTAAGTCCAGTAGCCTAGATAAAATATAAAAGGGGCAAAAAGAAGCAGCTAAGTTCCCTTGCTTGATTGCCTTGCTGCTTTCTGCCTGCCATGAACAGTTTCTCCTCTTCAGTGTCCATTTGCCATACCACCCTGCCTTGGAGCCAGCCAACTATGAACTGAAACCTCTACAAACTGTGAGCTAAATAAACCTTTCCTTTTTCAGGTATTTTGTCCCAGCAACGAGAAAAGTAATTAAGACAAATATATTACTTCCAATGTTAAAATCATAAAACAAGTTATTATCTAGGTTTGTAACTTTCAGTATAATTTCATTTCTTCTAAATTTCTAAATTATATTTCTTAAGAAAAAGTGAGATGAATAAACTCATGTCATTCCTTTATATATTTGTGTTAGCAATGTAGTGCAATTGGCAAGAACTGGTAAATGAAAAGGATCCAATTTTTTTTTTTTTTTTTTTTTTTTTTTTTGGTGCTGGGGATTGAACTTGGGGCCTTGTGCTTACGAGGCAAGCACTCTAACCACAGAGCTAAATCCCCAGCCCAAAAAGGAGCCATTTTTAGCAGCCATTTTAGTTGTTTTGTCTTTAAAACGTAATGTATTCAAAATTAAATCATCAAATTGCAGCTTTGAAAACATTTTCAAAATGACACACTATTTACATAACACACTGTAAAGGGCAGAGGACTTTCTTATAGTTGAATTGGAAATAGCTGTTCAGTTAATAAAACAAAGCAAAAATCTTTCTTCTTTATTGCTAATAATAAAAAGTACATAAAAACTCATTCTGTGGCATCATTGTTCACCTCTTCAATTGAGTGGGAAAATAGACTTCATGAAAATTAATGTTCACAGAAGTTAAATCTTATAATTAGGGCAAGAAGAATATAGGACTAAGATGGACAGATAATAGACTTAACTTCCACTCATTGTTAGTTTCAAGCTTTGGCTGATGTTGAACAGGCCTCGGTAGTCTATACGGTGCACATAGATAACACTTCTAATGATTAGGACTTCCCATTTTACCTTGATGGAGTATCAAGTTGCCCAAGAGAATGTCTAACGCTATTTGAGTACTCAGTAAACATTAATGGCTGAATAGGTCATGTGCCATAAAACAATAATAAAAAGAACATCGGAGTACACTCTGATGCTGAGTTAAGAACATTGTGTATGATCTGGATTGTTTTTCAAATCTTTCTATGGATAGATGCCTTAATCCAAACCAAGGGATGATGCAAACCAAGGGATGATTTTTTTTCTTTTTTACCAAATTTTCTCTTCACAGAAAAAAGTCAGTATTACCTTCTCATTAATGATTAATTGGGTAGCCAATTTATTTTTCTGGCAAGTAATTTTGTATACATCTCTGTTATGTGTCCCTCCAGAGAAATGATATTACAAGCAATAATTCATAATAGAGAATTTACTTGCAATTTATTATACAGTTCATATACATGAGTATTGTAAAAAATATCCATTTTACTTAATGAGGTAGGTAGATTGTTTTGTACTTAATATACTCTAATACCCAATTAAAATTTTAATGCACATTTAATTATATCACAGCCCATTTTAATTATCTAGGAGTAGAAATATATTGCTTGGTTTTCATTGTACAGCCCCCAGAATTACATGTGATAAAGACGAAGTGCAGGGTTACTCTCTTTAACTTTCTGACAGGATTTGTTTCACATTATATGCACTGACTGCTTTCTTAATCTAAAACAATTCCCCTTTTTGAATATTACAGAAAACATCTCTTATCTCAACAATGGAAAGTAACCACGATGCTGATGCTAATGTAGTAATTTATGATGTCGACTAAACTTGGTCTGTGTTAATATTAAATTGGGCAGTATTTCAAAAATGCATTAGCATATAATTTAAGGTAAGTTCTAGAGAAAATAAACCACTAAATTTAGCATTTGACTTGACATTTTACTAAGGTAAGTCCTGGCCTTCATGGCAAACAGACAAAGCTAAGCCTCTCTTGAGCTTAATTTGCATATTATCAAATATTTTCATGCTGAGAAAGCACAGACATCATCCTGATTTAGACACATTTAGCAATTTCTATATGCAAAACCAGGAAAATAGACCAATACTCATTTATTTCTTAAAAATGTAACTTGAGACTTAGGACTGCTTGTACTCATGACATTTGTTCATTAAAAAAAGGAATGATATGACTAAATACTGCAAACTCACAGAAAAATAAATATCTCTCCCTTATTTAAAATAATTTAATGTAATAGTTTAGTTATATTAATATATTTTGTATTTAAAGTGACAGTAGAAAATACTTAATTTGAAAATTCTACGTGTTCTTAAACACCATAGATATTTATGAATAATTGCTACTAAGCAAAAATAGCTTTGATTTTGCCCATTTGTATAGCTGAACCATATTCCTACAGATACAGCAAATAAATATGTTGTAAAAAAATAACGCCAGAAATTCAGACAATTTGAAATACAGAATTTAGAAGTGATGTGGTATAAGCGAGGGAATCTGCAGAAATTTGAGTACTGACAGATCCAGTGTGGTTGGTCATAGTAATAAGAGCTATTTTTCATTAAAATATTTTGTTTAAATTATATCTCGAAGAGCTCTCCTTATGAACTCACTTAATGCCAAACAACCTTGTAATGTTTGTGTCTTAGTTACCATTCTAGTTGCTGAGACAAAATAGCCAACATCCAAAGTTAAAGGAGAAAAGGTTTATCTCAGCTCCCCATCTGTAAAGGTTTCAGCCCAGAGTCAGCCCGGCTCCGAGGCGGAGTGACACAGCAGAGGGGCATCACAGAGGAGTGCGCGGCAAAGCAGGGGAGAGCAGAAGACAGCAAAGCAACGAAGTAGCAAACCAGCTTCTTTTTGTCCCTTTACATTCCACGCAGGTTACCTGCTTTTTGGGTGGTGCCGCTCACATCCAGGGTGGGGTCTCCTTAATCCCAGAGTCACTCCTTTAATCCCAGCATCACACAGCATAATTCAGCCATCTTCAACACTCCTCACATATGATCGGGGCAGGAGGCTTTGGGGGGACGTCTAGATAAAAGCCGTAACAGTTTGCTGACGCAGGTTTGCAGATGAAGATCGGGAAGTGGAAAGTTGTTAAGAAACTTGCCATGAACATGAATGTGATAATGACAGAACTTGGGTTCAAGCACTAACCGTGATGTAAAACTTTCATTTCACACTTCTGCTATCAATAGTGGGACTCATGATCTTCAAAGGTGAAGTGGTCCTGATTTAGCTTAGTGAGCAACAGTTATTCCTACAACTACTTTAGTTAGAAAATTAATAGAAATGTGATAGATTTCTTTTGGTAGGCATTATAAATGACATTGGTTACTTTAAACTTTTTAAGAAGTATTTTGCAAATTATTGTTTTATTTTAATCTGTATTCCCGTCACCCACGAATGCATCAGTGTGCTTATGCGTTCATCCTGTTCTTTAAAGTAGGGCTTGACAAACTTTTCTGTGTAAGCTGTATAGCGTATATTGAGGCTTTGTGGACCATAAAGTTTGTAACTGAGCTACATTCTCAACTCGAGCACATAAATAGGAATAAACACTACATTAAAGATGTGTGAATGTGTTCCAATGGAACTTTCCTTACAAATCAGATAAGATGAATTAGTCTTACAGTCACACAAATTAGAGTCTTACAGTCATAGTTAACCAACTCCTGACTTCAGGAGCTTAAAGATGGCTTAAACATAATAGAGACAGAGATGTTATCCTGAAGTTTTGCGCTTAGAGACTCTGTCAGCATTATGCAGCCACACAGGTACATGTATTACTGATTCTATTAATAGCTCCATGATGGTGTCTCCTTTTGGTGGAGACAGCTGCATTCTCGCATGGTAACTTCTCAGCATGGTTTATTTATGTGATTCTGATTATATAGTAGTATCTCAATAACTCAAATGAAAAACACATATTATATTCTGAAAGCCCCAAGTGAGCAAACAGGTTGACATCTGAATTAATAGTCAAAAAGACAAAAACTACTTTCACATCTACTTCCCATACAGCTACTCTAAATTGAACATAAGACAACTGGAAGATGGAGATTTTATACACAATGTCAAGAACCACTTTAGAAAATGTGATTGTCTATAGAAGTGAATTTCTGGGGAAGTCTCTATTATATTTAACTGGCAGCTTGGTTGCTGAGGAGATGACACAAATGCAGAAGGTGCTGCATAAATTTCTCATTAAAACAGAAACATGGGCTTTTTATGTGAAAGCAATTTAATTCTCTATGCCTGTATCTGCAGTTTGTTTCTCTGTGAATATCAAGTTTGGAAAGAGAAATCCTGTATGTGTTTTCACTGCTATAAATAAAAAAATTAAAATGGTATGTTTGTGTAGACACACAAAGAACAAATAATGCATGCTTTTGCATGTAAGATGATGGTTGGTGTAAATGATAATTAACTCTATGTTTTCTATGTGCAAAATATAGAAGTAACTCAAACTGTAGTTATGTTTGCATTGTGTTGGGTAATTTTACTTTCCAAGACATTAATGGCAATTCCGGGTTTTGGTCTTCCTGTACTTAAATGTCCTAGTTGCCAACCTGGCTTGTTTTAATTTGTCCCTGAAAAAGAAGTATATTTTTCATGCAAAGATTCTCCCCTTCCATCTATTACACAGTCTCTCAACCCTCTAATGGCCTGATCCTATCTTATTACCTTCTGAATCTTGAATCTTTCTGCTGAATCTTTAGCTTCCCTTTCTGTTAATTCATTCTCTTCAGCCTGAAAAGCTCATAATTTGACTAGGTGTTTCTGCCTTCAACACTGAATCTCTTTTTGTTGTTTTAATTTTATTCTTTTCATCCCCAGTGAATATTCTGAAAAAGTTTATACTTGCCATTTCCATTTTCTTAGTACTTTTTTTTTGTGTGTGTGGAATCCAACTCAGGGCCTTGTGCTAGCACTCTATCCACTGAGCTAAATCCCCAGCCCCATTTACTACCTTTTAAATACTAAATTTCCATCTTTACCAATGTTTTATAAAAATGTACTGTAGCTTCTTTAGGTATTTTAGAACCATGAATCTTTTTAACAATCAAATAGAAGTTAAGAGATTTTTGTTCCTAGAAATGCACATTCAAGGTTCTTTATGTAAATAAGGCATTCAGATCACCTGACACTTTTCTACAACCACAAGTGACACATTCACTCAAACTATGTGCCCTTGAACTGTTTCCTTAATCAACTACCATAAATTCTAATACTACCTAAGTAGTCACAAATCCTCAGTTTACCCACAAATCTCCTTCATGATCACCGGACCTTTACTGGACAACTATATATGTTGTACTTCTGATGCGTCGTAAATGACCCATCACATTTCCACAAAAATTACCTTCTCTCTTCTTCCCTGTTTTGAAAAGCAACATCCCAACCAAATACTTTGGGGATCATGCACTCCTTTCTTAATCTTTATATACGACCTGTGAGGAAGTCACTTTGAAAACACTTCTAAATATCTCAGATCTTCTCCATATTCTTTGTTGATTATTGCTACAACTTTCACATAAATCATTTTACCATACTATCACAAGCCTTATAATTAACAGTTATCACTTCCCATAGCTTTCATTGTAATGACATTCCTAACCAAGATCCTTCCAAGGCATCAAAAGTACAAAAAGTAATACAACTATTTTAGCTTAGCTTTCTAAGTAATTTAACACCTGCCTATATTTTCAACCTCATTTCCTGTTTATGTTCCTATATTTGTAGACTGCCTTCTAGTCATAGTGAACTATGTGTATGTATTTCCTAAGAGACAAAATGTAATTTCTAGACAGTTTGGCTTTTCACACTTGGTTGGATTTAGTCAGAATCTTTCCTTTCCTCTAGCCAAGAAACTACTAAATCTTAAAGACTCAATTCAAGGACTCAGGGCAACCCTACTCAAATCATCTGCACACACATAATCTACGATTTTCGTAGAACACATGGCAAAGGGGATAAAGCGTGCAGATGAAAGTGGCGAGTCAGATGATCTGAAGTTAGAGTCTACTTGTTTTATGTATTTGTCATTTTTTATTCTTTTGTAAAGGATTATAAAAAAAAAACTATTACAGTGGTAAATTTTGGGAAGGAGAACTTGGGCTAGCAGAGGGTAAATGGTGATGCAATCCCATTTCTGATACTGTGAATGTTTTCCATGTTTAGAACTTGGCCAATGCCACCATATTTAGAAATTAGCACGATTTATAGAACACTTGTTACTTTCAAAAGTTATAGAATAATGAGGAAATATAGTAGCCCTGTTTTCCAAGGATCCCTTTTTAGAAATTTCAATTATTTTTGCTGAATCATCTTGCTCTGGCACTTCTTCTTTTCACCAGCTGTTTTAGTTGACAGTTATAATACTTTTGGTTAGAAAGAAAGTTAACATATTTTTGGTTGGAGTCAATAGATATATAAGATATTTATTCATAAACTTCTTAAGAATAAAGAAGTTTGAAGATGTGAAAAATAAACCATAATTTTTGGACTAATAGGGCTTATCCAAAATTAGAAAATTGACATAGTAAAGAAACATATAATACAAAATAAAAGACAGGTTCCCACATTAGCTTTTAGCCTTTCTCATTCCAAGTCATTCTCCCCAAAGTTTACCAGTCTATCAGTATAACCATTAGGGAATGGTGCAGGTAAAGATTTTTCAGATAATTTTTTTTTTTAAAGTCAGAGGTGTTTAGGCTTTTGGATTGATGGTTTAAATAGAGACTAGTGTTCCTATGATTCCCACCTGATCAATAAAAGAAGAAAAATAATGTAGGAATAATTTATTTGAAGGGTCAAAGTGATGGTAGGAAAGTGGAAGGATAAGACTTCAGAGAAGGGATCTACTAGAAGAGATGAGATTATGTCTGTTGCCCAATTTTCCCAAGATATTTAATGGAAGGCTATGTGTTTAGGGTTCAGAGAAACTAAAATATTTCGGCAAGAATTAGTACCCTTAAAAGAGTTCTATTCCCCTATGATATTTTGCAAATTCAGAAGGAGAATAACAGGGGGAAACTTCAGACAGTTTTAAGAAATCTAAATGGAAACACTTTCAAAGATAAGCCTCATTTTCTATTACACCAGTTTTCCAAGAATTATTTCTTTTAACTATTTATAAAGTTTAGGAAAAAAAGTGTATTAGATGAAACAGTTTTAGCTATTGGAAAAATTCACTGAGGTTTAGTTAACTGGTTTTCACTTGTTTTATACACTTATAAAGTGTGTGAGTCTAACATGGGTCCCAAAGTCCTAAAATATAGGACTATGTTCCTTTCCAGGTGTTTCAAGGGGGAATTTGTACCTTATATTTCCATCTTCTACTGGCTTCCAACATTCCTTGCTTCATCATGTACTACATCTTCAAAATCAGGAAAGTTGTATCTCTTTGACCGTTCTTCTTAATCAGGCTTCTTACTCTTTGATTGTCTACCGCTCTTGTAATCATATTGGGCCCATATGACATGCATATATACATATATGTATGTATATATACGTGTATATATATATATGCAAATATTTTTAAGTGTTTATCACTTACCTGGAATTAGATTATAATCTTGTAATTTGACAATTTGTGTATCTAAGAAAGATTTGTTAACCTCTTTCTCGTTTTCTTCATATTTAAATACAAGAAATGCTTAGTGCCTTTTATTAGCCAAGTTGCTACATGAAAAGTGCATGGAGACGCTTGTAGTTAGGTTGTAAACATTACATAAATGTCTGTCTATTATTATTCTGCTTTCTGCTTCTATGTTCCTGGTGCTGTTTCGATACTAAGGACTTATTGGTGAAAAAGGCTTACTACCTTGATTAAATGAAGCTCACATTCATGAGAGGAGGGAAGAGGAGACAGCAAACGAGCAAACTAATAAACTATAATGTCAGCTATAAGGATTGTGCACCTAATATGAAGTTTAATAAAGTAGACTGACTAGAGAAAAGACTAATGAGGCCAATTCTGCTAGAATTCATAGGGAAGTCCTCTTCGAGATGATAATATCTAATCTAGGATACAAAAAAATGCAAGACTTGGGAGGATAAGAGGATACTTATTTCAGGTGGGGAAAAGAGTAAGCAAGACAGTCTCTAGCGTGAGAATGTGTTTGATGTTTTGTGAAACAGAAAAATGTCATATAAAAAGTGGCTAAAATGCAATGACGGGAGAAAAGGCAATACATATAATTCCGGGATAACCTCTGTCACTGATCATAAGCATGTAGGAGAGCAGGCTTTTCCTATCTATGCTTCTCCTTCCACAGTTTCAGATGCATGCCCGTGATTAACTGTGCTCTGAAAATATTAAATGGAGAGAGAGAGAATATTCATGTCACCTTTACACCAGTATATTATCATTTTCTATCTTGTATTAGTTATTGCTGATCTTTTGCTCTGTTTAGTTTACAAATTAAACTTTATCAGAGATATTTACAAACAAGACGAAAATAAGGTATCAGTGTTGGGACAGCAGAAACTTTGAGCTGGTCATTAGGATTTTTTTTTTTTTTTTTTTTGTGCTGGGGATTGAACTCAGGGCCTTGTGCTCGCAAGGCAAGCACTCTAACCGCGGAGCTAAATCCCCAGCCCCTAGTGATTAGGATTTTAAGAAAGATTAATACTCTTTTGTAGGAATGATGTAGTTACATAGTTGTCATAGGGGTGCATCATTTTCCTCTCATAACCCCAAACAGAAAGGCTTGGTTTAAAATAAATTCAACTTCCTGACTCTCTCTTGCTTCCTCTCTCACTCTAGGGTTCCTTTTCTCTTTCTCTGGAACATGCTTCTGCCATATGATGTTATCTGCCCTAAAACCTTAATCTAAAGCTAGGGACAGCTCTACACTCTTAGACATCAAGAAGTATAAGCTACATAAACATCATTTTATATACATTACCCAGCATCGAATATTCTGTGATGCAATACAAAATGGACTAAGAGAGGTATTAGCTGAGGTTTCAGGTATCCACTAAGGCGTTCGATTGAATGCCTTGCAGATAAGGGGGTCTAGTCACTGGAACTGGACGTGCCCTACTACTGTCCATAGCTGTAAACCGGATGCACACTACAGAAGTCGCTCCAGTGCTTGGGAAGGCTGTTTCTTGTATTCAGCAAGCATATCAAACTGCTCTTTGCTCTAGGACAGGTGGTGGGTCTAAGCAGAGGGGCAGTTTCAATAGGAGGAAAAGACAGGGATCGTAGTCCAGGGGTGCAGAAGGAGCTGACGCCAAGAGGAGCTTGGCAAGAGCCAAGAGGAGGATCAGTACATAGGCCGAGGAGAGGGAGCAGTGACCTAGGAATCTGCATGTGGGACTAAGGGACGGATCTGGGGCAGCGCTGGGCTTCACATACCCTGGCTAAGACTCCACAAGGCCCAGCAGAGAGCAGCTGCTCTGGGACTGAGAGCCGAGCAGACATAGCGAAGGTCGCACATCTCTGTCAGTCTTTGCAGGTGCAGCCTGTTACATGGATGATCACACGGAGCCTCCCACACTTTCAGCTGGCAATGGAGAAAGTACTATTCCCTGGGACAAAATTGGAATATTTTTTATAAAAAGCCAGATAGTAAATATGTTTGCCTATCTCATAAAAATTCACTGTTTTTCAAACCTTTATTAATGAGAAAAATGTTCTCAGTTGTGGGCTGTACCACTGGATTTTGTCTTTCGAGCCTAGGTTACCAATTTATACTATATAAGAACTACATGCTAAGTGTGCGAAATAAACTCATCCTTATGAAGATTAAAGACTGTGTGAACGAGCACAAATACCTCAAAAATTATTTAACTGTCAGAAAGAAAATACACAACACTTTTCAAAGTTATAACATGTTTTAGAATTTACTATGTTATCAACAATATGGAACATAAAATATAAACATGTGTAAAAGTAGTTAAATGTCACTCATTAAAAAATGAAGGTGCCAATATACACAGATGCTAAAAATATCCAGATGTTGAAATTATCAGACAGGAATTTTAAACATCGATTATAAATATGCTCAAGGACTTAAGGAAAAGCGTGGTCATATTGAGTGAACATATGGGAAATCTCAACAGAGGAATAAAGGCTATTAAAAAAGTACCGAATCGAAGTTTGAGAACTGAAATATAAAATGTGGGAAATGAAAATTTCACAGATGAGTTTAACATCAGATTGGGGACAGCAGAGGAAAGGGCCAGTGACGTGGAGCACAGACCTATAAAAATTACCTACAATGCACTAAAGAAAAAACAGACTGAAAAATGAAGAGTCAGAAACACTGTGACAGGTGGGACACTGTCAGGCAGTGAAATTACACAAAAATGGTGTCTTAGAAGGACAAGAAAATAGAATGGGATAGGAAAAAACACCTGAAAACTTTATGGATAAAAAATTCTCAAATAATAGTGAAATAGATGCAAATTAGAGAAGCAGAGGCCCGAGTGAGCCCCCAGCAGGATGAGGCCACAGGGAAGCAGCCTAGGAACGTGCTGATAAGGTTGCTGGAAAGCAAAGATTAAAAACTCTGGAAAGGATTATCAGAGAAGAAGGATGTGTTAAAGGAAGGGAATTCCGATGCTAATGACAGCTCATTTTTCAAAGTCAGTGGAAGCCAAAATGTAAGCAGATGTGTTTTTTCAAAAAGCCAAGGAAAGAAATAAAATATCAATCCAGAATTCTTAATCTAGAAATGATACCCTTAAAAATGTTGCAAACTGTTGGGGATTTAGCTCAGTGGTAGAGTGCTCGCCTAGCAATCGCAAGGCACTGAGCTTGATCCCCTGAAAAAAAAAAAAAAAAAGTTGTAAACCAATTTAAAAATTGAGACCAACAGGAGCCAAAATATTCAAGGTCTGTAGTACATTGTAAAATATACTAAAGAATATTCCCCACGATGCAAGAAAGTTGATGGAGAAGAGGATCTATAAAAAGGAGTAAAGAGCAGTAGTTAATATGGAAATATTTATTCAAATATATGTATATGACTGCTTTTGTGCTTTGGATTTCTTTAAGAAAAAGACAAGAGACTATATAGCCAGCTAAGTTAGAGTAAGCCCACAAGAGCCTTTCTTTCCCATTGATTAAACTCTCTGGAAAAAAATACCAAGAATAATTGTATAAGGATGCTAAAAATAAGAAGCAGATGCATTGGGAAGGGAAGTTAAAATTTGAAGAAGCAATCTGTGCAGGGGTGAGTTGTCCATTTAATTTTGAGTTTTCAATGTTCTGTTTTAGCTTTGAGGGAAGGGGGTTCACTCTAAGAGTGATAAGATAAAACTTTAAGAAAAACTCCATTTTTTTCTGGTCAGAGGTAGCCAGTAAAGAAATGTCTATTAACTAAAAAAGATAACGAGAGACTATTTTTGCTATTTATTTGATTTTATTTCTTTTTCTCCCAACTTTAACCTAATGTCAGCCTTTTGCCAAGTATTTTTCAGTCAATGGTCTAATCTTCCACTTTAAGGAACTAGAACAAAGAGAAAAAAATTAAACTCAAAATATAAAGAAGAAACAATGAAAACAGAAGAAATCAATGAAATTGAAAACATAAAAACAATCGCATTTTTATGTTAGCATCAGTGTGTCAATAGCATCAATGATAAAAAAAAATGCTGGTGTTCTAGGTAGATGGATGAGAAAATTAAAAAGAAGATAAAATTTACCGGTATAAATAATGTGAGACATTGTATACATATATTCTAAGAATAGGGAAAAGAAATACTCTAAATTCATGTCCACAGAACTTCAATCAATTCTTTAAAAGACAAACTGCCAAAGTTTACTCAAAAAGAAATTATAATCTGAATATTCCCAAGCTTGTTAAAAAGTGATTTTTACGTAAAATATTCAAAGAGAATAAAACTTCAGATATACAAGGATCTCCTGGCAAATCCTAATACTCATTTTAGAGATAAATAATACTAATTATACACAATCACTTCAAGAAAATAAAGAAAAGGGAATAATTTTCAGTTTGACTTATGAGGGTAGTTTTATCCTGATATTAAACCAGAAAAAAAAATTACGAAAAAACAAAACAAACAAAACAAAACAAAAAAACTACTGGGGCTGGAGATTTATTTCAGTGGTTAGAGTGCTTGCCTTGCAAGCTCAACGCCCTGAGTTGGATCCCCAGCCCATAAACACACAAACAAACAAACAAACAAACAAAGAAAACCAACTACTGATCAATATTTCTCTAAATATATGAAATACCGAAAATATTTTAACAGAATAATTACTAAAACAAATACAACATAGAAAAGAAAGTAAGATTATACTACCACACTATACTACCACAAAGTAAGATTTACCTAAGGAGTGCAATTATTCAAAATCTGTCTATGTAGTTCATAATGTCAAAAAAAGAACAACACAAACTAAAGTAGAAAATCTACACGCTCCTCTTAATAGATGGAGAAAAATATTTGACAACATTTAACACCCATAAAATTTCTCAATATACTGAAAACTGAACTTCTCAAAGTGATTCGTTGCATCTACC